>JASDQU010736205.1:121927-132088 GCA_032191745.1 Picea mariana
TTAGAATCATGAATAGATCCCTTTCTACAATAGAAAATGTCATCCACAAATATCATATGTGATATCTCCTCCCTTTATAACACCGTCACCCCCCTAAGTGATCCATTTTGGTTAGCTTCCTTAAAGATCCTACTTAAGGATTTTGCTATAATTAGAAACAACAAAGGGGATACACACAATCTTGTCGAAGGCCTATAGAGGCTTTGAAGAACGGAAATGGAGCTCCATTTATTGATATTATGAAGGGTACACTCTGCAAGAAGCCCATGATGTAGTTTAATGACTTTAAGTTTAACCCTAGATACAACAAAGCCAATGAGAAGAACATCTAGTTGACCCTATCGTGGGCTTTAGAAAGATCCAACTTAAGAAGAGTCACTTTCAATTTTTATTTTTTTTCACTGATATTATGAAGGGTACACTTTGAATTTTTTTTAATACTGCTTTGGGAAAGGCCGCAATTGAATTCTCATAGACTGGAATTCCTTGGAGGACTTCTTTCAAGAGTACTAATCTACACTCCAAGTGTACTAATCTTCCCCCTCTATATAAGAGCTAGTGTACCCAAATAGTTATCCAAGATTCAATTTTACAAATCAACCAATCCCCGTCATTTTTCTTGTAGTTGTCACGTTTAAGGAAAAAACCAAGATATTTAAAACCTTCTTCTAGGGACTTGATGGGCGCTGGAAGGACAGAGAAGATGGCATTGCATTCTGGAATAGGGAAATTGTTGACAATGATACAAGATATGTCCATGTTAATAAACATACCCATTGCTTTGTAGAAGAGGTATAAACTATCTTTTAAGGCCTTAGCATCACGAATAGAAGAGTACTAATGCTACTTTTCTAATACATCTTGTCTTTTAATTCAATATCTTTCCCAACAATAACGGTTGTCGTCACTTCTCGAGGCACCAATTTTTCTTTGAATATGTTTGAGTTACAATCCCACCACATATTGTTGATCAAGATACTTGGTAGAACTGGGTAAAGCTTCATCGATTGGTCCTGCAACCAGTATTTTACAGATTCATCACGATTGATTTGATTCCATTCATCTTTATCCTGAAGATTCTCCTTTATAATATTAAAAACCCGAGCTACATTTGGAAAAATTGATGAACAAATGAGGCATAGATTTAGAATTAGATTTGCATAATGAACACCAATTGGGACCACAAGAGCCCTTCTTAATACTATTCTCCCAAGTTAGTAATTTGTCATTTAGGGAAAGACAAAGTGTGAGTTTACATATGAGAGGGGAATGTATTTTCCACAAAAAAAACCCCACCACCAACTTTTAGTACTAGAGAAGGAAATTTCAAATCAGGCTTTGTAGCCGAGTTTCGTAGTGTAAAATCCATTATTTGTATTTTTCAACCATACCGGGACATCTTCCTAGTCTTCGTGAATTGCGATGTGATTTTTGTATATCTTACCGACATAAGAGTTCCATTTCTTAGTCAGAACGTCAAGAATGTTTAAATCATCTGTGGATATCCATTCAATACGGCCTCTTGGCTGTAAAGTTCCAATTTTTGCATCAGTGAGGCTTAGGATCGAATGTTCTGCTAAAAAATAGATCAGATGGTTTGAGAGAGAGAAGTTATCACCATCTCCCATCCAAGGATATTTTCCGATTCAAATACTTCTATTGTTTCCTATATCCATGCCGTCCGTTGGCCTACTAGAGAAAAGCCATTAAACAGGGCTTTCCAAACTATTGAACCTTTTGGGATTTGTGAGGTGATTGAAACCATTCACTAATAATCATATTTGGGAATCATTTGGACAACGAGACACACACCCACAATAAGTGACCCAAAGTTAGCCTCTAGAGGTTTCTTCCTGCCAAAGATCAAGTAAACAAACGAATTTATTTAATTCCCCAACCTATGAATTCTTTGAGTGTAACTATCATTGGTCATTTGGTGAGATGAGGACCTTTTTATACCTTGTCCACATAAACTGGGATCTTAGACTTTGAATTTTTTTTAACATTACTTTGGGAATGGCCACAATTGAATTCTAGTAGACCGGAATTCCTTGAAGTACTTCTTTCAAGAGTACTAATACTACTTTGGGAATGGCTGCAATTTAATTCTAGTAGAGTAGAATTCCTTGGAGTACTTCTTTCAAGAGTAGCTTCCTCTGACACATTCAGTAATACTGAATATGAGAGACATAGTCGGATTGTGCTCTTCGCCTTTCGATCCAATTTTTTCCAGTCATCTTCTGAAGTTCCTATAGGTGCAGTACCTGAATCCACCATGATCGACTAATCTTTGTCTACCAACAAATCTTCCATATTGAGCTTCCACATCTCAAAATGTTTCCCATTAAAATTCTAGATATCCATTTTCGAACTGTGCATCATTTCTTTTCACCTGAAAAATCAATACCACAGTTCTCCCACTGTAAAAAGGATTATCATAGTCTCGAGCCAAACCTTTTACCTCAAAAGCATCTCCCTGAAGCTAACAAAGCTCTGATACCAAATGCATATTTTAACCTTGTACAATATTTTACTGCAAACAGATTTTCAATAAAAGAACACAAAAGATACAATGGCATCTCCATAATATTCTATATTCATTCATAGTGATACATTGTTTACAATACAATATACATATAGAAGCGAGTGGCATATAAAACCCTAACCCAATGACCTAGATTAGTCAACAACCCTAATTTCTTAACCGAAAATAGAAAACCATCGAAAAAAACCATGTGTCGAAAAACCATCCAACAATGGACACAAAAATCGAGACAACACCAAAAATGAGACAAAAATGCAACATGTTTCCCAAGGCAAAAAAATCTAGTCATGTAGAGTTCGTGCCAAATGCAACATAGCAAACACTACATCTAGTCATGCAAAGCATATCACATATACCAAATAGCACTGCAGGGAAGACTTATACCTAATATGAGATGGGAGAGGGGACCTAGAGGGGGAACCAAGAAAAGCGATATCCTTCGAGCTAGGATCTGACAAGTTAGGGTTAGTAATATCTGACCTGGAAAGCGCCACGAGGGACATCACAAGTGGGGCATAATCACGAGGAGGAACACTCCCAATATCCAAGGGCACTAAGAGGGAAGAACGAGGCACACCAGACTATTCAACACAACCCGATTGAGCCTACATGACTTTATAAGCTTCGAAAGGGAAAGAAACCATACAAGGATCGTCTTGGGTTTTACCTGAGGTTGGCTGGGTTGTCTCTGAAGGAGTGTGTTCTTGAGGAACCATGGAGTCTTTTTCCTGAAAAGCAACCTCTACTCTTTTTTCATTTTCCACTGAAAGAGATTCCACTTTCTCCGTTCTATCAAGAGTGTACTTCTGCCTCCACACCTTGGAGGGGGTCTGGTAAAGGGTGGAGAAATGATTACAATGAGATTTTAAATGGCCTATCTCATGAAAACCATGGCATCGAAAGAGAATCTTCCAGTAATCGATCTTTTGGTGCCGGATTTTAGAGATGAGAACTAGGTCCACATTACCAACTAGTCTTTCCCTTGTATGAACCTCTACATGGATCCACGCCCGACTGTGATCGGATTTGGAGTGCCAATTTGGTTCTATCCTAATGGAAATTTCGATCTTGTTTCCTATGGCCTTGAGAGCTTCCCTTGTACAAAAATATAATGGAATCTCTGGGAGGATCACCCATACTCGCTTCAAAGCTATAGGTTCTTGCACATGATCAAAATCTATCAGCCATTCCTTCAAAACCAATCCCGAAAGACATTTTACGCAATTTATTTTGAGGAGAGAAGTACAATCCTCTTATAATTCATTATGAATAAATTCCATCCATGAGAGAGAAAAGAGACTTCAGGAATATATTGAAGGAATGACTTCCACTGAGTTTCCATCCAATGTTTCAAAGATGTTTCACGTGCAAATTTTACATAAAACCATCCAAATAGAGACTTACCCGTGTATCTGGGCACCTCTCCCNTTTCACCTTTACCCTTGTCTCGCTAATTCACTTAGCCGACTCCCTATTGGAATGAGATTTTTTCCCAAGCGTGAATTCAAAAATGGACTAAGAAACTGCAAGAGTCCTACCCTCTTGTTTTTGCTCTATGATAGATTCCTGACGTTGTAGATTATACTGATGTCGTTCTTTGCTAAAGAATGAGGATAGAGGATCCACATCATTTCCTTCGAGAGGGACGGTTTGAATAATCTAACATGGGAAATCAAGGTTTCAAGCCGACGCATCAGAGGGAGGATCCTTTGCATGGTCAGTCCGACCATCTGGATCGTCAAAATTGCCATAAGCAAGTGAATGGGATGTGTTCCATTGACAGGACTATCTACCATGTAATTCTTCGAGCATGTAGAATCGGGAATATATGTTTGGACTAAGGTCATAATTGACCGCGTCCTCCTCCCAAGACATCATCTTGATAAATGGAAAGAAAGGATTGAGCCATGTGTATTCTTCTATAATGGGGAGACCTTGGGACGAAACAAAGTGAGGGATGGGAGGATCCAGGAAAGGACAAATATGGGAAGGAAGGGCCAAATAAAAATTTTCGACTTAGGCCTGTGGCCTTTGCATCTGAACCTACAAAAAAGAACCCTTGTGATCGAGACGTAAAAACCTCAAAGCAAAGTTCCATTTAGTTCCTACTTTTATATATATAGAGAGAGATATTTATTTCTTTATATTTATTGTAACTGGAATATTTTACTAAGAAAAAAAGTGCATTAGAGCTCACAACAACAGTACATGTACAACATAAGTAGTTTCAGATACATAACAATCCAAAAAAAGGTGGGACGAGAAGAGGTAGTGGTAAGGAGATATAAGTGTGGAGGAATAACGAGAGGATCAGACGAGTGTGAGGGAGAGTGGAGAGATAAGGAGGTAGGAGAGAGATGGTTTGTCAGAGGTGTGAGGCATGTGGAGGGATAAGGGCTATGAACTTGTGGTGGTAATAAGGAAAGAAGGAAGGGGAGTGGAGAGATAAGGAAAAATGATTAAGGCATGTGGATTGGTTGGTCATATGTGGAGGGGAGAAGTTGAGTGAGGGGTGAGATAAGGAGGGTGTCAACTCGATGTATTAAGTTTAAAATACTTATAAGTATGGGAAATGGGGAATAAGAAAAGGAAATGGAGGGATAAGGAATTTAAGAAAAATTTCAAGTGTGGAAGAGTAAGAGAGGAGAAGAAGATGTGTGATGTATTCCAAGAGATGAATGGTTTCAAGAGTTTAGTTTCAAGAAAACACATGGTTTCAAGAATTAAACGTGGTTTCAAAAAATTGGACATGGTTCTAAGACATAGGTACAAAAAATCATGCGGTTCTATGAGAATAATTATGGTTCCAAGAATTCTTAGTTTCAAGAAAAAGTAACTTTGTCGCATATTGAGGAAGCGCTCTTGGTTAGATGGAAAACTACATATCTTGAGAATACAAAATTGGATTCTAAATATGTGAAATGCATGACAAAGCTAATACTGTGGGGTACGCAATGAACTTATAATTGTTTGAATTTTTTTTCTTCTTATATCAAATTTTTTTGTTATTCCAGAGAGGGAAAATAGAGATAACCAAATTTAAAATCAATAACTTGCTCCAATTGTAGGACAGTGACCCCTTGTGGGTTGCTCAGAAAATCAAAATTTGAATACCATATGCCTTCTCCATTGGGATATGGAGTCATATTCTAAGTAAATTCTTGTAATTCTTCGTCTATAGAGTTATGTTCAAACATCTCCTCCACTTAGTGACTATTTTATTATGAAAAACTTCGACTGAAGAAACAAATTATGTACAAACAAGATCTACCTATTCTATCTTACTTGGAGGAAAGGTACACTTTTAGGTGTACGTATATTTCCAATGGATTCATTCACACATCGAACTGATCTATGAAATGAACTCCGAAAATGTGAAACATATTAATGCTAGTACCAAAGAGTCAGGGGCACTCTCAATGTGTGTTGGATAAAAATTGAACCAGATGTGTTGAGAATCTAATGGCATTGCTTGACTAAGAATGCTTTGAAATCATGTTTCAATATAATCAATTTTTGGTTTCTCAAGTGTGTTGTTTTCTTTGATTAGATGAAGAGTTTCCAATCTAATAATTCTTTCATATTTATTCTTATCTTCAACCACTTGCAAGAATCTTTATTCATAAACAATGTATTGGAAATGTTCTTCCTTCATGCAACGCTTGTGTTTCCATGAGGAGGTTGCAAAGATAGATTGTTGCTAAATATTTGTGGGGAATTGTAAGGTTTCCTTTTGTTGCTCATCAACAACTTCATTATATTCACAAATAAAACATTTCTCCCATGGATACTCTTATTGCAAATTCCCTTCTTTTAATTCTTTGAAGATATCTTATTCATTAAACTCTTCTTCTCGTGAGAAATCATCATCATAAAAATATAATATAAAGTAATTATTTCTATTCATCCAATGTAGACATTGTTTTGGTGGCTTGATATAAAATGGTTGTTTCATTTGAGAATCTGCGGCGATCTTTTCGACATGGTTATATTGAATAAAATCCTCATATTCATTTTTTAATTCATTATGATTACTACTCTCAAATTGGGCACATGTGAGGTTGAAGTTCCCCTCCAATGGAGCTTGTAGAGGATGGTGTTGTTTTTGAATTGAAACTTTATTGCTCTCATATTCTGTTTCAATAACAATATCTTAAAAAACAAATTCACATATTTCATTAGAATTTTCTTCTAAATCCATCCCTCCATTGCCTTGGAGCAATATTGGGAAGTTTAATATATTAGCATCAATTTCAAGAACACTTATTTTGATGACTTGAGCTTGATACATTAACTCTTTCCAGCTACACTTAGCCTCTTGTTTCAATAGAAATTTCAAATTCATGGGAAAAAAAAACTGATAGCAAATTCATGGGAAAAGCATTTTGTTTCACAAGCATTGCCAAATTTAATCAAATGTTTTTCTGCATCCTTTGAAGTATCCTTCAAGAACATGGGAAAATTTTCCATGGACATATCTGGAAAGGGATGAACTTCCCCTTCCAAATTAAGTGGACTTCTATGCAATCATTTCTTTTGTTTGGATACCCTCTCCCTTTATTGTATCTTGAATAAATCTTGTTGGTCCTAGTGGAGAAGGTAGAATATATTCATAGAATGAAGGAAATTCCTCGGAGGATTCTTCATATTGATCTTCTTAAAATTCCATAATCCTTTTAGTGAAGTCACCCATGAATATTTCTTGAGTTTCGAGGATGAAGTCACTGGGGAGATCATCCTCCCAAATCATGAATGGTTATTTGGCCCTATGCAACTTGTCACAATTGATTCGTCATTGCAATTTCAACAATATGTATTCAAGGACATTTAATTCATTTTGAAGAAGGTTTCGAAAAATCCAATTCATCTTGAATCTATCTTTTCATTATTTTTCAAAATTTCAACCAAAATGCATATAGTCTTCCAATAATGTTTGATTATAAAAGTATCATATTTATTGAAAACAAATCATTCCCTAGTGGAGTCGCCAAAAATGTTGATGTTTGAATCAGTTATGATAGAAACAACAACCTCACGGGGATATGGATCCCCCTACATTTTTATAGAGTTGGTACTCCTCTTTGGATGGAATATATCTCTTGAATATTTTGAATTGGGGAGAATCCTACATAGCAAACCTCGAAATATTACTTCTTAGCTTTATTCATGGAATGGTTCTTGATAACCATATGTGATCTTTATGTACAAGAAGCAGCTTCTTAATAATACAAAGATTGAAGAAAGGATTCAATAATAGAATAAACTATACTCAACATTATTTATACAATGCTCTAAATCACATAAAAGTATAGGATACATCCTTATTTTCTCATAATAACAAGGAAAGAATAGTTTTGATCATCTGAAAGAAAATTAAATGAGTTTTGCATTCATAACTTGAAAGAATTTGATGGGAATACTTCAAAAATATCATGCTCAAAGATCCCGAGATATGAGAAATCATTAAACTAGAACCTCTAACTAGTTCTTTGTGTATTTTTATTCATAAAATATATTCAACAATACATAAAATCTCTACAAACCAATTGAATAGTGACTAAAAAACAAAGCTTGTTAAACAAGGATAAAATTCCCATGGATCCAATAGACTATACTAGATTACATCTGACAGTCACATATATGTCTATGAATATTCCATGATCATATAAGAAAAGTCTTGGAAGAATACAAGAAAAACACTCAAAAACTCAACCTTATGACTAGTTTAGAAATATGAATAAAAAACCTTAGGAAATTGGTGTAGAAGAAGAAGAATAGAGAATATAGAGATATATGTTTTTTGATCATAAGCTTGGTTGTATTTAATGGTTGGACCCTTCTATTCTGATCTTCTCCCATGATAATGAAACCTTCTCTAACCCTTTGATGAAGCCCTTTCTCACTTTTTAAAACCATCCCTTCTTCTTGAGTAGTTAGAAATTTATATTTCTTGGAATAACCATTTCAATTAATTCATCATTAAAGTATCATTAATTAATTTTTATCATTGAAATTCATATCTAAAGTGGGACCCTTTTCATATTTAATAAAAGCTTTTTATTAACTTTTACTTTGAAAATTTTAACTGCATTCCTTTTTAAAGAGAGGATTGTGTTTTAATATTATGGCAATGGTATTCAATTTCTTGGCCATGAAAGACAATTTATATGTAAAATTCATCATCTCATACTTCCAACAAGTTTTTATGAGCACACTTTTGAGTTCCGGATCTCAATATATGAGATCATGAAGTTGAGGTACCTAGCAGATTTATCAACACATCATAAACATGTTGTTGACTGTTCTTTCAATTTCTAAGAAAAAAAAAAAACCCTTTTTCAGCCCTTGAAACTTGTTCCATCATCTTCCTCGTCGAATTACCTTTCCAACGAGGTATAATTTTCCCAAATCCGATTCTTGGATCTCAAGATATAGCCTCCAGAAAACTATTGCTCAATAGTCATCCATTAATTTCCATGGGTCAATCTTGGCTCTTGATCTTAATTCACATTTCTCCTTTAAGGTTTATACTTTTATTAGAAAATATATATCCCATATGCATGTTTTTGTTTTTGATTTTATGGTATATATTAAAAGTTGATCATGCTTTACATGTGAAGCACGAAGAGACTATAGAAACTAAGAGATTGGACCCCTTAGAAAATTAGTTAAATAATTAAACATTTTGGCTATCGAGTCATAATCCAAAAAGCACCTAGTCAACAATGAGTCAACGTTGATTATGTGCTGACTTAGTAGTGAGTGAGTGTTGTAATGTTCCCCGACCAATGTTTTCGTTGGAAATACTAATTGTTCATTGTTTACTGTTGCTTGGATGTGTATATCCAGGTTTGCTCATAAAGTTATATATTAGCTATATATGCTTGATTATCAAAGCATGTAGACATAGATATGAAGATGCATCATAAATAAGGACAAGATATAACAAGAGACACCAGTTATAGAACCAAATAACATAGATCTGACCTTTATTTAGATAATATAGAGAATCAGGTACAATAGATCTGCAGATATGGAAGAATATCAAATAAAGCCTCTAGATGGAATAAGTGCTGCAAAAAAATGCTCAAGACTGAAGATATAAGCCTCCCAAGGCTAGATAATAAGTTGAATATTGATACAATATTAACTTCCTTCCTTCCAAGATCCAGATCCAAAACCCCCCTTGGTAAACTCTGCCCTCCTGGATGGTTGTAGAAACCCAATAATTCGGCCTTGCTTCTGGAAGCCTACAAGTTCCCTGAAACTTGATGGAATGATAGATTGGGGCAAGAAAAACCCCCTCTTGAAGTATCAGACTGAAAGGTAGAGATCTACTCCTCTAATAATTGAAACCCCAAACTAAACTGTGCCCTCCTGGAAGAGTGTAGAGACCCAATAATTCGACCTCCTTGATAGGAGCCTCCAAACACTATGAAACTGGCTAGAAGGGTAGATCAAGGCTAGATAAACTCCCAGGTGAATTCTCTGGCTGAATACTGAAGATCTGCTCCTCCAACTTGTTAAACCCCATTCTGTAGTGCGCCCTCCTAGATGACTGTAGAGACCCAACAATTCGACCTCACTGATAGGAGCCTCCAAATGATATGAAGGTT
>JASDQU010736205.1:163971-178817 GCA_032191745.1 Picea mariana
CAGGATATCAACGGATATCCTGGCCCCCGAGCCCAAAACCTCCAGCAACACGCACGTGCCCACTGATCAATATGATACAACCAGTAAGTCCTGTGTCTCTCTCTGAGCACACACACCCCCCAGTCCAGCTCTCGGCTTCCTGGCAAAAGGGCAAAAGATCATTTTTCCTGCGCCCATTCACCTCCGAATGGCCCGCACATCCCCCTCATTCCCCGCCTTATTCCTCCCGACCACCACACGCAGTTACTCCTCACAACCACCCTCTTTCCCCCGTACTCCGTTTCATTAACTTTTCCTTATCTTCTCGGGATTTCCTGGGCTTTTCGCCCTGCATACGCCACCCTTGCCAGCCTACACCATCCCTGTTCTTATATTATTTTAGTTCTTTTTCCTTACTTTCTGTCACAGTTCATTGAATGCATTCTTCAGTTTGATTATCACACAATCAATCATGCTTATTTTCTTTAATTAATTTTTCTTTGTAATCTTTAATCAATTATTCAATTAGGGTCGTTACATAGATCCAACACATCCAACAACAAGTTCATGATATTTTGAAGAAATACAATGAAAAGTACAAGTCATGCCACAATTGAATTAGGTTCCACACAAATTTTAGGTGGGAGATAAGGTATGTTTGCATTTGTAATAGAGCACATTACATGACCACATTGGAAGATCCTCCCACTCTAATATGTATCTCATCACCAATTTAGTGGATGAGAATGATTTTGAATTAAGTATTTGCCATTTTCTTTGCTTTCACCCTTTATTTAATGTGGAGTTTCTTTGACCATATTTTACACCTCTCTTAGACACCTCAAAGGTGGTCAAGCACTTGACCCCTACATATATCAATATTTATTGCATTAAGTAGGATAAAATTGAATCGATAATGGAAATCTATATGAAGGGTACCCACTAGAAGAACATCTAATGATATTGATCATCAAAGAAAGAAAACTCCCTCACTAGGGAAAGTGGCTCACTAGGAGTCAAATTAAACATAAGTTTCCCCATCTAATGAAGGAACTTGATGTAATAGGGACCATATCCTTTTAATGGGGGATGACTAATCCAACTGGATACTAGCGGTCACCCACATGTTCCGCTAACTCATAAGGTTCCATATCTTGGTAGTTCTACTAAATCTTTTTAGGTCCCGAATCTCCAGTGTTTTTTTGGGCATTTCCCTTGCATTTTTTATGGTTGAAATAGGCCATGAAATATTTGATCACATGTAAACAATTTTGTATGTAAACATTCTGGTCCCAAGAATTTGATGTATCAACTAGCCTCCTCGGCTCTCACATTCCTTTTTCCATGTCATTTCCTAGGGTTAATGTTTTAGATATTTAGGGTTTTTTGTATCTTCGGGAATCATACTTTATGTTAAAATGGAGTTTATGTATCTTGTAATGTATTATTTGTAATGATCATATAAAACATGTATATGTTTATGGATAAGCTACCACCATTGTTTCTATTGTGTATTGCTTTCCATTTTACAGTCTTTTTCCATTTCATTCATCAATAAAATTTGGTTTTTGTTGTATCATTGTTCTCCTTGCAATATATTCATGTATTTACCTTTATGTTTATAGATTAATTTTTTTTCTACATAATATATATCACACACACACACACACACACACACACACAATTTAGTTTTCAAATCACTAATTTAACTGTGCGCTAAAAAAAATTAGGTTCTAAAAAAATGTTATCTTTAAAAGTATCATAAAATTTCATGGAATCAAAGAATATATATGTGTAAAAAATGTGTTTCTAAGATGTTGAAAATTTCCAACATCATCCCATAATTAAATATTCATGCATTTTGATGAAACAAAAGTACAAACATGATCCATTCCTTAAACATTATGAAAAAACAATATGTTCAAGTTTAGGAAGAATCAAAAGAATCTTCGTCATTTGGAACCACATAAAATTTTAGGGGCTAAATTTTTCCCATGGGCTAATTTTCCATATTTTTTCGAAAAAACAACTCACCAATTTCCATTTTATTCATCCAAAGTTTATAGCATAAAATATTTTTACTCAAAATTGCCAAAATTGTCTAGAAACTATACAATACCCTTAGAAATTTTAATATTTTTACAAAAATATTGTCAAACATTTTATGGTTGGAATTTTAAGAATTAGTAAGGTTCACCAAGGTTTCTACACTTTAATATAAGTATGTACCCTTAAAATGTTCCTTGTTAGGGACTATATTTCCATACAATAAATTTATTGACCCTCTAGCTTCATTATTGGTGTACTATTGTGTAGAGAGTTTTTCTTGAAAGATTGATTGTGTAGTTTTATGAATCCAATCACATTTTGTTAATTCAAAGTCACATGGAAATATATTAATATTATATATTGCTTTATTTCCAGTATGTAGCTTGCTTTTGGAAATTCATTTTTTCCTTGAACTTTTCTGCAGCAATCCAATACTTTTGTTTTGTAAATACCACAAAAACTATCACTTGTAGTACGAAACCAATGCACTATGATGCAATTTATTTTCTTATCATGGAAAGATAAATCCACAACTTTAGAAATCCAAAATGGATGACTATTCTCATCATCGCCTAGAGGAACAACAATCATAACAGCAACTCTAAGCTCATCCACATTTCCATTTCACATTTTCTATATATTTTGATATTTCTTTCTTGCATGTATTGAACCTAGATACAATTACCTTTGTTGGATTTTAATGATAGGAAAAAAGATATTGGTTTCTATTATATTTGCATGCCTAGACAATTTGATGAAGGCCAACTTTAATTGGGAAATGTATATTCAAAATTTTCCTTTGAAATGAGGATTTTATGTTGATCTTATAACTTTTCCCATTGAACCATATCATCTCCCTCAAATTGATTATGGAATTCCCTAATTGAATCGCGTATTTCTTCAACACATGCTAAATAATCAATCTATTCTCTACCATTCTTGTAATATTAGTCTAGTGTTTTATAGTGAGGAATGTAAGCCCCACATAATAAATTGTATGATCATGAACATGGATTAAAAATTGCATACCTATAGATGGAGACCATTTAAGTGATTCATAATACTTCTTCTGCCAAAGAAGTTCCCTTCTATCAAAACTTTTTTCTCAAGAAGTGGTATTGAAAGCTATAATCATTTACCTTTGCAATACATTGATCATGTTTTGTGTCTCTAGAACACACCTTGTTCACAAATACAAAAAATAGGTGTAGGGGTGTAGGTTTGTGTAACTATAGATTTTAAACTGGGATTTCTCCATGCATTATTCCTTCTCAAGCTAATAGAGAATTGATTAAAAATTTGATCCATATAATTATGAATGTGCTAATAATTAGGAAGTTAAACTTCATTTTGTTGAACACCCTAAATTCAACAAGCAATGAAACATGTGCAAGAACAACCTGTTTTTTATTTTCTCTCCTTGTCTTATTCAATTGCATATATGGAAATTTTTTCATGAGATATTTCCAATTTATAAGAACCTAATGAATTATCAAGGTCAATATATTTGGATCGTGTGGTATCGATATATAATATTTTAGGACATTATGTCTTATTAAGTACCATGCAACCCACTATGTTGACCTATACAAAATTCTCTTCCTTGAAATTTTTAGGAACACAAGAAAAGTGAGGAATCAATATCTTCTTTTGGTCCATACCATTTATCATAAAAAACTATGTATTTTTCAGCATTGTAATAACACTTTCTTCTACGCTTTGCCAATTTTTCGCACTCCCATGCTTGTTTCGCTTAGTGTTGTTGAAGTGCTCAACAATTCTTTTTTGTTTATATTGGAAAAATTAAATGTGATCATCATCTATAATAATAACAATGAATCATAGTGTTTGTATTTTACTTATGATATATTTTAACTAAGAAATGAACAACCATTTACCTCTTTCCTTTCCTTTCCTTTTGCAATTTTCTTCTTAACTTTCAAGTTTACATAAGTTTAGCAAATTCCCATTATAAAATTCCTTGGCATCTTTACATTCTTGTATTCAATGGCCCATAATCTTCTATAATATGAATATGAAAAACAACACAAATCATAACTTTACTTTTCTTTGCCCATAGTCTTGTATAATATGAATATGAAAAACAACACAAATCATAACTTTACTTTTCTTCCTTATACCATTTGTATGCTTCGTTCTTTGAAAAATTGTGAGAAAGGTGAATAATATATTTATTTGGGAAATGTTTGAAATAACACGTTCATTCATTGCAATGCAAAAAATTTCCCATAGAAAGGGGAATTTTCTTTTCTACAATCATACTTGAACTACGTTTTTTTTCTTCTCAGTAACTTTTCCAATCTCATATTATCAATGAAAAATAATTTTTGAGACCCCACTATGAAAACTTTAATTTTTCCAATATATTACCAAACTCATGTCCCTTCTTGTCCTTTTGTCTTAATACCTTTTTTAATATAATCATTTTGTTCAATTTTTCTTTTATTTGTATTAAATTTATAACCTCTATATAACATCGATACTAAAATTTGAAAGATAATTATTCGAACAACAACCAATAGAATATATACTTTCTACACTTGTTCTAAAATACCTCTAACTCTAGTTATTTATATTTGACTTTTGACTCAAGTCCTCATTTTATATAGGATTGTCAAAATTATTTTCATCTACTCCAATGCTAATGAATTACCCATGTCTTCTTCTTTATTTGATTCAAGTCCTGCATTTTTGTTAACACAATTAAAAAAGACCATAACTTAGAAATTCATTTATTATAACATTGAGAATCATATGATCTTCCAAGCTAGACATTCTTGATGAAGATGGACAAGTATTTCTATGTAAATAAGTCCTCGTTCCATAATGATGTAAAGAATGCAAGGAAGTGGAAAAGAGGAGTGAAGGAAGAATGAAGGAGGCAGTGCAAGGGAGATGAAGAGGGAAGAGGATAAAAATAGAATCTTAGGAAGTGACAATCCAATCTCTCCAAATCTCTTATGACAATAGATATGAAGAGGTTGGAGGAGGGATATATGATCAATCCTAAGTGATAATACATATCATCCCCCCTCTTCATCCCCATGCATCCTCCTCCTCCTTCCTCTCCATTTTCACCTCTACCTCCTTCTTCCTTTGACACTCTCCTTTGCCTCCTTTACTTCTACGCCCTCTCTTCCCTCCACTCCCATCCACCCCTCCACTTCACTCCCATCCTATATCCCTTTCCTACATTCCCTTATCTCCATCCTCCCTCTACCACTCCTTCCCCTTCCATCCTTCACCCTCTCCTTCCCACCTACCTCCTCCAACATTTTCAATTCCATAACAACATCGTAATCAAATACCGGTCCGTATACATATGTTTAGTTCACCAGTTCATACTTTTTTACTATACACATTGAAATATTATTTTGTAAAAAATATTTTATAAATTTTATATCTGATGATTTTTTTATTTTTATTTTTTTATATAATATGGTTGATATAAGTTCAAGGAAAACAACTTATTGCAACGAGCGTGATGGTAGCTCATCCCAACAAGAGAATGAGAAAATTTCTTTAAGTTTGATTAAAAAACTAATATATTTTAATTATGTGTAGGCTTAAATTAATGATGTGTATCGGTTAGGGAGTGCCATGCAGAGCAAAAACTTGAAGAAACTCAATAAGATTGTTCGCAATCTGAGTGCAAAAGATCATAAAATTTTTATGGAAATGTTGAAAATAGAGGAATTAGGTGGATCAAAAGGTAATCATCATGAATTTTTTCTTTGATTTTTTACTAAAAATGAATTTCTTAACATTAATTGCTAACGTGTTTTAAACACTCGATTTCACATTTTTATAATGTCGTGTAGGGACCGATAGTGAGGGAACATAATTTCTTCCTAAGAAGATAAATATTTTGAAGGATGTAAATGATGATGACTGGTCCTCAATTCATCTAGAGTGGTGTTGAAGCTAACAAGAGGGGGATTGTTTTTACAAAACTACAAGGGATATAGTGGAAACAATGTACAGATGTACTTTCCACTCACAATACAAAAATAAATCCAATGAATCCAAGAATCAAGTTATATATAAACTACATGAAGTGTTTCCAGAGAAATGGTCAATGGCACCCGTGAGACTTGCAATAACAAAAACTTACAATAACAAAAAAATAATCATTTGAAAAGTATTGTTACTAAACATGTTTTTCAATAATATGTCCCACAAATTATGAAATTATTTTTTGTTGCTATATTTGATTTCATGTCATTTAGTTTTTTTTCATTGTGCTTTTCATTTTTTAGGAAGATTATGCAAATTCCAAAATACAAACAAGGGGAAAACCAATACATGCCAGTAGGGATGTCCAAAATAATGTACAAGGAGATGGTAAAATAAAGTAACATAATTGCATCATGGGAGGAGCCATCCCAACAACAACATGCATTATAGGTATGTAATCATTTAATATTTATTCTTTTATGTACATCAAATTTCATTATCGCATGAAATACTAATTTTCAATTGTTGTTTTTGCAGAAAAGGAAAAAAAACAGAACCCATTCAACACATAAGACAAAATGATGATGAAGAAAATGGTTGATTACAAAGTTTGTGAGTACTTATATTTTTGGCCTTAAAATTTCATATTTGTTTTGATTTTTATATTTAAATAATTAATTTACACTTGTCCATGGATGCCTTCTAATATGTGCTAACATATAAAGAAGATCCAATTGAAGAATTGATTAACATTGGGTTAAGTATGGGTTGTGAGTATATGTTGAAGTATCAAGGTTCAATTGAACAATTTGTAAGTATCTATGTTGTTTAAATTCACTCGTTTTATCACTAATGGAACAAAAAAGAAACCTTTATATTAACTATATCGACTATGCTTTGTCATGGTGTATTAAACATGCAAGAAACAAAGTACAGAGTGTAGCCAACATAAGATATTTTGAGAGACACACTATAAGGAAAAGACCCTTTAGCATAGGTTTTTGTGGATGACCCTATAAAAATAGCCCAAAAATTTGTTTATAGTGGAGCACACTAGCAGAGGCGAGCGGGCGAAGGTTTTAGCGGATGTTTTTTTACAGTGATTTTATAAATACATAACACACTCGTGTGTTTTATACCATGGACGCACTGGTACCATCAACATTGATGCACCGTAGTAGGGTTATTTCAAACAAAAATATACTATAGTGCACTACGTAAATACTAACGCACTAGGGTGCACAGTTTCTCTCAAAAATTGTGCATCGTGGCAGGGTTATTTTTAAATTTTTTATATATGATGGTGTGCTACCTAAACATGAACGCACCAATGCACAAAGTTTCTCTCAAAACATGGTACATCGTCGTAAGTTTTTTTTTAAATCTACTCCAGTGCGCTACTTACATACAGAGGCACTAGTGCATCTAATAATTGAGTGCACCATAAAAGGGTTAAATTAAAAAAATTATCGACAGTAAAATTATTTTTTACCCTTTTCAGTGCTACAAAGTTCTCAAGCACCGGTGCATCGTTTGTATCTCTGAAGCACCCTACACCGGTGCAAGTTTTGCCTATCTGAAGCTCCCTTAAAGACTCAATTATTTGGTGAACTCCCAACTAATGGGTTATCTAACAAAATTCTAATATATATTAGTTGATAATTCACAATTGTGTGTGATTATGATGACAATTTGAGTTCATATGTCCATGATTTCCATGATTAGAATCTTGTTCCATGGGTACCTACTACCATCTAGATTGCCCTTCCCATATCACCATCATTATAGTTAATGCATATTATGACCTTGTGTGATCTCAATGATCATAACCTTGTATGATAGTCAATGATCATAACCTACGTGATCTCATCGTCAATGATCATAACCTTGATCTCACTGTCAATGATGATAATCGTCTCTCAAAGTCCTAATCTATAATAATTTCCCATTTATAATATAGTTGGGAGTTCACCAAATCCTTGAGTCTACAACAAGCTCAGTCTATCAAAATTCTAATATATATTACTGGAATTTTCTAATCTATATTAGTTGCTAATTCACAAATGTGTGTGATTATAATGAATATACTATTTAAAGATAATTTAAGATGAATATATTATTTTATGTGCAAATAAAAATTTAGATAAATTTTAAAGCATACCGGTGCATATATTTAAACTAAATGCATCAGTGCTTATATAATCCTAAAAGTGTGCATTGTGGTAGGGTTATTTAAAAAATAATGATAATATAGTGTGCTAGGTAAAAATGAAAGCATGAGTGAGTCTAATAATCAAGCACATCATGATAGGGTTAAATAAAAAAATTATGTACCATTGTAGGATTATTTCAAAAAAATATACTTTGGTGTGCTCCATAGTATACGAATGCATCGGTGAGCACCAGTGCTCTAAAATAACTCATTGTGTTAGGGTTATTTGTAAAAAAATAAAATTTGGTGTGCTACATAAATACTGACACACCAGTGTGTCTATTAATCGAGCACACCAAAACATGGATTAAATAAAAAAAAATACCGGCCATAAATTTCATTTTTTCCATTTTAAGTGATGTAGATATCTCAAGAACCCGTGTAACTTTTGTCTCTTTGAAGCACCCTGTCATCGGTGCTTCCCTTGTTATCCTTCCTTCCGTTCATTTCTCTATTCGTGGCTTTCAAATTTTGTGAAACAGTGGGCAAATTTGGTTTTTTTGACTATGTGGAAACCATGCCTCCCCAATGACAAAATGTCCAGGTAATCGCTTTGTTTCTTTATAACTTAAGATTTTAGCAAATTCAAATTCAAAATTGAGTTAAATTTCCACTGCTTTAATTCTTTTCCTGTCGAGTCGTTCGGCTCACACCGCGAACGATGCACCTTGAAAATTTACAGGGTGCACCAAAACACAATGACACATTTTTATGGTAATGTGTTGGTAAAAATTAATGCACTGATGCGTCTGTTTACCGATGCTCCACATAAAATAATATACCTAATTTTGGTAGTGAGTATAATTACAGTTAACACACTGAGGTATTACAGTAAATGATGCACCACATGAGTTTACACAGTGCATTGGTAAATTTGCTCATTTGTGCGTTAATGTTGACCAATGCACCTCCATAAAAATGTGGCATTGTGTTTTGGTGCACCATGTAAATTTTGAGGGTGCACCGTCCGCGGTACTAGATGAACAACTTGAACGCACCATCAAAAAAATTAGAGCCAAAATGCCAAATTTTTGTAATTATTTATTTTAAAAAATTAGTGGTGCAGTGCGTCTCCTTTCCTAAAGAGCACCGACGCATGTAGGGAAATTGTACACACCGCCTTAACTATTTTTTTTTAAATTGTTTTATGGTGCTTTAGGATTTTAAGTTGTTATTATTTTAGGCGGTGCATAGGATAACCTTAATGCATCGGTGCACATGATAACCTTAACACGCGGGTGTGGTAAGGTTATACAATCCACCGCATAAAATAATATAACAAATTTTATACGGTGCGCTATGTTACATGGGCGCACCGTGGATGGTGCTCACAAGTACTGTACGCATCCCGTGTGGTGCTTCACTGGTTTTAGGGTGCATCGATGATGAAATTTACTTATTTTTTGAAGGAATTTATTTTTCCATATTTATAAATAAATTTCTCATTTAGTATATTTTTGTATGTTTTATGTGTGAGGAGAATGTATTTCATATGTTAATCATGCAAAGATGTCAACGGAGAGAGAAACAACAGTAGGAGCAAAGGGTTCACATGTACAATGTTGTACGAGATTGAGAGGCGAGGGAGAGGGAGATGGAATTTTACCCTCACCCTATTATCACAGTGACTCATGTTCTCTTAAGGAATGTAGGACTCCTTAAGTACTATGAGGAGGCTACATCCATGAAGGGGAACTCAAAGTTGTTGATGTAGTTGATCAATCAATGGGATGTACATTGATAGGCTTTCCATGTGGTTCATGATTATTGTTACCATCCCACTAAGGAGCATATGTATTTTATCACAGGGATATCTAAGAGAGGGGAGGATTTTCCCTAGTTCCCTGATGTTCCAATAGGTGTTGCAGCAAAGAGTCAACTCATGTACTATCAATGATATATTGGGGTTAATGTACTTTCCCCAACTAGTTTTCAGGTGTCTAGTGGATGGCTACAGATCACTTATTTCTATGCAGAGGAGGTTAGGTATCTCTCATTGTTAGTGATGAAAATTACACACTTTCCCAGTTATGGGAAACACATTAGTTTCCATCTTTTGTATTATGTTGATTCTTTGGTACAGAGGCTATGATGTATTAGATGGTCTGCCATTTTTTTTTTATAGTTTTGTATAGCTCTAGATATATGTCATTCTATGATACATGGGAGGGAGAACTTCCCTTTTGCTTTAGATTTGTTTTGTTTATTTTTTGAGAGGTTTTCATAGATGAGGCCTACTTTTTTCCATTAGCCTGCTAGGTCTTATGTTGTCTAAATTAATCAATCGTATTTGGCTGGGGGTGAAGCTCATTTGTCCTCATCCCCTCGAAAATATCAATAGTGTTTCTTTGCTATGACTAAGAATTCCTGGCTGAAGGAAGAGGTTTGGGCATCTATAACTAAGTGGGGTAAGGGGATAAATAGAGGTTGGTAAGTATCAAAGGTGGGTTGTAAAAGTAAATAGGTAAAATAAAGTTCAGGAAAGTAAGAATCTAAAGTTCCTAGGTTGTCTAAATTAATTGGGGTGTCATCTTGGCCCAAAAAGAGAAGTATAGTGCAGTAGAAACTAAGCATTCTTGCCTGAAGCAATAGGTTGGGGATCACTAAGTTGGAGAGGTCCTCTATAGGTGGGTAAAGAGAATAGGTAGGGGGTATTGGTATACACATTTTTATACATGTATCTTTTAAAAGTGCTAATTCAGTAACTTGATACTGCTTATCCATATATGGAATACCAATTTCATAAACGAGCATACCACATCTGATTAAGAATCTTGCTAGAGATATTTCTAGCAAATTATCTCCATGAAAAAGATAGATTTTCTGCGTACCAAATCAAGATAATCTTTTAAACTCTCCCATATTCATTCCTCTCTTTCCTCCAGACTCTGGGTCTCAATACCAAATACAGGACAAATCCTTTCGATCCAAGCACGTGTTCCGTCCAGACCAATAGGAAAAGGAGCTACGAGTAGATGATTTAGGGGAAGATGCACATGTGGGGTGAGATGATATCCAAGAGGGGTCGACCAGAGTTTCCAACCATGATTTCCACTAACTCACTGGGGCTACTAGCTAGTGAGGTTGGTCAGATGTTCGTGATGGTGTCATATCCTTAGGCAGGCTTAGATTGGCGAGGATGTCCAAAAATCCTCTTCACATCGGATGAGCCACTAGATGCTAGAGGTAATATTAGTGTTTTGTTTAAATTGATCTAGTTTCATTTTATTTTCTTACTTAATTAATTAAATTAATTCTAATACGTTGTTTAACTTATTTTATTAATTTGTTTAATGAAACAGTGTTATTATTTTTGTGTACTATATATTTTGTAGATATTGGCACATTCATTGGGGACATGCCTCCTCCCCCACCATATGTTGATGAGGATATGATGTTGAGGCTGTGGCGGGTCAAGGTCCTCGGGTGGAGATACCCGGTGGAATACACTATAGGTTAGATACCAGAATAAAGGTGGATTTGGTCGATTGACTCTGTGCACTTTTGGTTGAGTTGGGAGTCCTCCCTATGATTATGTGAGACATCAAGGAAGATCATATGCTCTTGACACTTTGGAGGGAGATGTTGTGTGATATTATGCCTCTTATGTGTCATATCATCAGAGCTTCCAGACTACTAGAAGGGAGGAGGGTTTTCATTGATACACACCCTTCCTCCAGTACTCATTTGTATAGTACCCCATCGATTGATGAGGGTGGCCACGATCCTTCTCCACGTCCTCCTCCTCCTTCGCCTCACCTAGATGATCCGACAACACCTATTCATCCTCCTCCTTCTCCTCCTTCACCTCACCTAGATCATGAGAAGACAATACCTATATTTCTTCTTCCTCCTCCTCCTCCTCCTCCACCTCACCTAGATGAGAAGACAACACATATTCCTCCATCGCCTATTTCTCATTAGAGAATCGACCAACCACTTCCTCCTGACCATCCATCATCTTCTACTACAGACTAGGCATCCACTACTATTGTAGATATGATTATCTCATCGATTGGACTAGATATGTTATAACAATTATTTGACTTGTTTATATATATATATATATATATATGGTGCATTTTCTTTGTTCATGTTGATGTACTTAATTTATATGTTGATGTTGATGTGTATATTTCTAGGTTATGTTAGATATGTTTGTTAAATGTGTTTGATAGATGTGTATGTTAAATGATGCTTGTTAGATGTGTGTGATGATGATGTTAGACAATGCTTTTATTTTGTTAGATGTGATCACAATGATGATGCCCTGTTAGATTATTAGATTTGTGTGCTAGCTAATTAATGACGTTTATATGTTCTAGAGGTACATATAATTAGATGATGTTAGCAAATTTAAATGTGTATTTTAGATGATGTTTATGTTTCTTAGATGGTGATCATCATGATGTTTATTTTTATTAAATGATCTTTATTATAAATTATGTATTGATGAACTTATATAAAAATTATATATATGAAACATAAAGACTTAATTTAAATAAAAATTGTAATTATATTTTTATAAATAACAAATTTCAATATGGCTGAATCTATAATTGTAAAATTGCCATAAACATTTTTCTATTGCATAGATAGTTCATACATATTCATTCTAACTAAATTATTTATTCAAAAAACAAATTACATATGAATAAATGTTATTTTCCATTGTACTAATTACTCTTTTTGAATAGAATATTCTACACTAAAAATTGTTATTATAAAAAGTTATGATCTCCAATGATAAACATTCTATTGGCCCTCAAATTTTATGGATGGAAATCTTCCTATTGTTATTTTTGTCATTATTTTGTAAGTTGATTGCTATTAAATTTTAAATTACTTCATTAATTGCGGTTTTACTCAACATTAGGGGCATGATTTTATAAATATTTCCAAAAACAATGATAAAAGTATGTAAACTAACAAACATTTAGTTAAAACCCAAATTATCACAAAATCATGTTAGAAATTTAATTTTTAAATTATAAACCACATTTTTTTGTTAATCTTACTTTTAAATCTAGAAAATACATGAACATAAACTCAATTTTTGAATCATCATGTTAACATATCATAAAAAGGTTGTACTATTAAACATGAATATCAACCATATTATTACTTCTAATATCAACATAGAATATTAGGATAAATAAGAAACTATGTAAATTAAAATATTACCATTCAATATCTAAACTTTTGTTCAACATCATAAAACTTTATATGGAGAAAGTAGAATTTCATATCCCATTAAAAGTTCAACTCATGTAACGTTTTTCAGGATTTCACAATTGGAAATACTTAGTTTTAAGTGTTAAAACCTTTGCGAAGCTTACCATTTATATCAAATGCCAATTATAAAATGTTTGGAATTTTTTTTCTAAAAACATATTGTTACGACTTTATCATGAAAATAATTATTAAAATTTTATATAATTAAACATGCAATGACATATAAATATCTTCAAGTAACAATATAAAATTCCATTTCAATCAATCGTTCCCTGCAATCACAAATAATTTGAAAGACAAACACATTACGCATCAAACTGACTGTTAACCAACTAAAATTGTTCAAAGATTTGTTATAATTAACTTTCTATTTCCTTTGTCACAAGATGAATAAAAAACAATATAATTAGCAAAATAAATATAACAAAAATATACAACAACAATATTATTGATGAAATAAAACATGTACATATCACTCTCTGTTGTCTTCACCCACATTATCTTCCTCGCTTGGCATGGTAGCATTGTTGTTCTCAAAAATATGTTTTGATCTAGGGTCATGTCTTAATACAAACAACGAATCCTTATCCAACACATTTGGGTTAAAAAACACTTGGTTGCAGTGTTTTGGGAAAACATAAGGCTCCTTATCTTCATCCCACATCTTTCTAGAGTTGATACATATCATCCCACTATCACGATATTCCCTTACATTATTATGATCAAAGGTGTCCCACCACTTGCACCTAAAAATAACACATTGGAAAGAAGAGAAGTCCACTCGAGTGATCTCTTGTATCTTTTCAACATAACCTAACTTCCCCCATATCAGGTTTTGATCGTGATGGCTAGCATGACTAGATTGGTCGAACTCGACTTCCACTCTACAGTCTTGTGTCATGTTTCCATCATCGACATTCTCTGTGCAAAAATGATGTCCATATTCCCACATAGATGAGAACAAATCCACCTATAAAAAAGTGAAAAAATCACAGTGTCACATGTCTAATAACCCGACTAATAAAATACAAAATATAGATGTTATAATTCAAATGCGCATTATGAAGTTAAAAATGTACACAAAGAGATTATTACTGAGTTGTTGCACCTGATTCCTATCTTTAGTGCATCCTCTTCAGCACGAGGGTAATGACTAGATGCATCATATTTCTCTATGACATGGTCAACAACCCAACTGTTGGGGCATATCATTGGAATATTTTCTTTTAAATGATCAAAAAAAGGAATTCTTCTACCATTTAACCATCTAAATTCTTTCATGTCACTGTCCCATTTCCTCCTCTTTTGTTCTTACAATGTGACCCATGGTTGTGTTGCCTCCAAATTGTAAAGAATGAATTTATTGATGGTATCAAATTCTAAATTTGTTTAT
>JASDQU010736205.1:184767-195936 GCA_032191745.1 Picea mariana
AAGAAAAGAACTGAATACAAAACTCATTCAAACAAGATATGAGAATAGCTTTAAAATATTGGATAAGATTATTACCACACAAAGGGATTCAGGTAATAAAAATGGAATAGGTTATTCTCAATAAAAATCCAAGACAAGTCAAAATATTATGCAAATGCTCTCCTCAATAAATTCAAGAAGAAAAACAAAGAAAAGACAAATAATGACCAGAACTCCAGAGGACTACTTCCACCCATCAAGAAGGAAAAAAAGACAATACCAAAGAAGGTTTATCAAAATAGGTATCCTCACATTTTCTTTGGTTATTTCTTTGCATATTCTAATTTCGGACACAAAGCTATGAATTGTAGAGCATATAGAAGAAAAGATCTAAAGGTTAAGAACTATAACCTTAAAGATAAACAAGCAGTAAATCGAGTTAAAAGTAGAAACTATAACTCCTTTGCACCTCTCCAAGAAGGGGACCTAGAATTCTTCAGATATCATAACTATGGACATAAGGCCATTAATTGCATATTAATGGATGTTCCAGAACAACCAAAGTTCATTAGAGAGCAAAAGAAACTTTGGAGAGAAAAAACATCAAAAAGGGAATGTCTTATTACCTTAAAATCCCAAGATAAAAAATACATCTGGTATGTTGACAGTGGGTGCTCAAAACATATGACAGGTAACAAGGACAAGTTTTTAGACTTAAATAAACAAAAGGGTAAATTTACATTTGGTGACAATGCTTCAGGTAACATACTTGGGAAAGGCACTATGAGTTTGGGAAAAGACAAAGCCAAAAATGTGCTTCTTGTTGAAAAAATAAAACCTAGTCTATTAAGTGTCAGCCAAACTTGTGATCAAGGGCATTTCTGCATCTTTGATTCCCATAAATGTGAGATTAGGAGAGAAGACATGGGAAAATTAGTTGGTACTGCTCCTAGAACTCCCGAAAATGTATATATACTAGATGCAAAATTGAATGAGGAATGTCATATAAATCTAGTAGATGAAAGTTGGTTATGGAATAGAAGGTTGGGGCACATTAACTTTGACAATCTAGTAAAAGTCAGCAATCTTGGTGCACTAAGAAACTTGCCAAAGATCATAAAGCCCTCAACTACTATGTGTAGACATTGTCAACTAGGGAAGCAAACTAGAATAAGGTTCAAAGAAAAAGAATACACAACCTTAAAACCTTTAGAGCTTGTTCACACTGACCTATGTGGACCTACAAGGACCAATAGTTTGCAAGGAGAGTCCTACTTTATGTTATTCATTGATGATTTTACTAGAATGGGTTGGATATGTTTTCTCAAAGAAAAATCAGAAGCACTTAACAAATTCAAAGCCTTTAAGATCCTTGTTGAAAATGAAAAGGAGACAAAAATCAAATGTCTTAGATCATACAATGGTGGTGAGTTCACCTCAAAAGAGTTTTATCTCTTCTGTGAAACCCATGGAATAAAAAGACAATTCTCTGCTGCCAGAACACCTTAGCAAAACAAGATTGTTGAGAGAAGGAATAGAATAGTTCAGGAGGCTGCAAGGACTATGCTTAATGAAGAAAAATTGTCTGATGGATATTGGAGGGAAGTTGTGAGCACAAAAGTAAACATATTGAATAGAGGTAAGCTTAGGATTAATAGTAATAAGACCCATTATGAACTATGGTTTGGAAGAGCTCCATCGGTAAAATACTTCAAGGTCTTTGCAAGTAAGTGATACATCAAAAGGATTGATGAGAATCTTGGAAAATTTGATGCTAGATATGATGAAGGTATCTTTTTTGGATATGACTCTACCAAAAAGGCATACAAATGCTACAATATTATATTACATAAGATTGTTGAGAGTGCAGATGTCAAGGTGGATGATCTTAAAACAACAAGGATAAAAAATCAAGAGACTATACTTGAAAGTGAAGATGAAGATGATGATGAGACAATCGGCACACAAGTAGAAGAATTAGAAGAGAATAAAGAAAGGGAAGATGATGATATGTATATGAGTGAAGACGAATAATATATTCAAGTAGAGATAAGAGAGGAATTCCGAAGAAGAGACACAAAGACACGCTCAAGAATGACTCAAAAGAATCATCCTGAAGAACTGATTATTGGAGATATGAATGATGGAGTGCGCACAAGAAGACAACTACTGTATCAAACATAAATAACATTGTTGTCACATATTCAACCCAACTCAATCAAAGATGCATGTAAAGGCGAGAATTGGGTCAAATCTATGAATGAAAAATTGGACCAAATTGAAAAAAATCAAACTTGGGAACTAGTTCCAAGACCAAAAAACAAAAATGTCATTGTAACTAAATGGGTGTATAAAAACAAAACGAATGAGAATGGGCAAGTAACCAGGAACAAAGCCAGATTGGTCTGTAAAGGGTATGCTCAGGTTGAAGGAGTAGACTATGAATAAACCTTTGCACCTACAACCAGATTGGAGGCAATTGGGATGTTCCTAGCTTTCTCCAGCTACATAAAATTTAAAGTGTACCAAATGGATGTCAAGTCAACATTTCTCAATGGAAACTTAGAATAGGAATTTTATATTGAGCAACTAGAAGGGTTTCAATTAACTAACAAAGAAGACTATGTCTGTAAATTAAAGAAATCACTCTATGGGCTAAAACAAGCACCCAGAGCATGGTATGCAAGGCTAGATTCTTACTTACAAAAACAAGGCCTCAAAAGGGGATCAACAGACAAAAAAATTTACTATAAAATTGATGGCAATAACATGATTATTATGGACGTATATGTTAATGATATTATATTTGGTAGTGATCATGAAAAAATGAGTAAGGACTTTGCTAGGATGATGCATCAAGAATTTGAAATGTCTTTGCTTGGTGAACTGAATTTCTTTCTTGGATTACAAATAATACAGTCCAAAAGAGGAGTCTTTATCCATAAGTCTAAGTATGTTAAAGATATGCTTAAAAGATTCCAGTTAGAATATTGCAAACCTATTAGTAAACCAATGACAATTGGATGCAAACTAAGCAAGGATGATGAGTCCAAAGATGTAGATCCAAAACACTACAGATCAATGATTGGGAGTTTTCTCTATGTAATAGCTTCCAGACCTAACACTAGCAAATTTGGGTCATTTTGCGATGGCTATTTCGATGCTCTTGCAACGTTATGTCGTGGATATTGCAACGAATCTTGAGTCTCCCAAACGTTGTTTCATGTGACGTGGCACGTGCGATGAACCTTGATTAACGTCGTAAGAGCGAAGACAGTAGAAACATTCTCCCAATTGCGACAAAAAAAGAAATATCGTCGCCAATACGACTAAGTAAATACTTCATCGAAAGAGCGAAACGGTAGGGAAAATGCTGCACACTCGACAATATAGGCATAGTAAGTGAAAAAAATTGTGACAAATCAGCTTTCGAAGAGTTCGTCGCGATTGCGACGAACACAGGGTATATAGTGACGAAATCACTATACAATTTTCGTGGTTTGTATAGCAAGTTCATCACAAAATTTGTACCAGTCGTCGCAATTGAGATAAAAACTATCATGATTTGTATAGCAAATGTGTCGCAGGATTTGTTCCGGTCGTCGCAAGTGAGATAAAAAATGTCGTGATTTGTATAGTGATTTCGTCGTAGGATTTCTATGGTTTGTCGCAATTGAGATGAACACTTTCGTGGTTTGTATAGCAAAATCGTCGCAGGATTTCTATAGTGCATCGAAATTGCGACGAAAACAATTTATTTATAAAAAATTTAAAATTTATTTTTGAGCAAAAAAAATAATGGGGAATGTATTGGAAGAATATTATAGGCTATGAAGTTCATTATATTCTTGAAAATATTTCACAAAGGGAAATTCTCTGAAGTAAATAAGGTATGGGTAGATCACTCTACATGTGATCAAGCACCATCTAGTTTTGATTTCAAAGTAAAAATATGGAATGTCACCTCCAATCAAGAGTTACCCTCGGATATTTATAGTTAGTCTATTAATTCATCTCAATAGGCCCTCATCTATATTCAAAAATTCAAGTATGCTAGAATAGAGAATGCCTTTTGTTGAAAGAATTATCTGAAGGTCTTATTTTCACATTCAAGGGGGCATTAGCCTAGGAGGAAGAATGCTCCATTAAATTGGGTTTTTTATGGTTATACTAAGACATATAGAGAAGATGTATTGTCCAATAAAGACAAGTTCTAGTTGTAGAATCCCTTGACATAGTGAAAATAACATATTTTGATGAATGTTTGGCATAGGAGAAATTCAATGAGTCAACCAAAAGATATATATGTAACAATATATATTTGATATGGATATTTTATTAAAATAGATAAAATATACATATCAAATATATTTATATGTATGATCTTTACTAAACATATAAGTTGTAAGGTTGTCTAAGCTCATCATGAGAGGCATTGGAAAACAAAGGCTTATCTATTCTACTCAGAATTTTTAGGATTTTTATGGCTCCCTAAGAAGGTTTGTCTCTAGATGAATTCATGGATTTTCATCACAGTTGGTTTTATTAATCTTTAAATATTATCCACATTCCAAATCTTGTGGGAATCTTTAAAATAAAGGGCCATTCCATTTATTGGGAATATTTAGAAATATCATTCTAAGTCCAAGCTTGTGGGAATCTAGTTGGGCAAGGCCATGGTTTCTAACATAAGGAGGGTTTTCCTAGGGGGCTAATACTAAGTCCTATCATTGCATTTCTAGACAGGCGAGGACAAGGACTTTGTTTGACTTGGGTTGACTTCTCTAAACTGATGCTTCAAGAAAAAGTAAGACAATAAAATGCTCAATGAATGCTTGGAAGAAAAATACTTACTTTATTAAACACAACACACCAATGCACCATTACTCATAATTAGTGATGAAGCAATATACAATGTTCAAGGTGAAACTTTCTAAGTAAAAAGTACATATTCATTCACAAGATAGTCGTCATTTAGAAAATTTCATATGTGCAAGAAGTGAAGCATGAACAAGTGCTTATGAAAGATTTAAGCATGAAATTGGGTCTTTATGATAGCAATGAAATAGCACATCATTGTAACAAGTTCATAACCAATATAAGTTTGCATCCATTCAATAAGTATATGCCATGAAACACATGAAGTGTCACTATTGTAAAGAGAGAATAAGGCAACGAGCTCAATGTAATAATTTTAGAATAAATACAATGCTACCAGATTAGCAAATTTCATTATTATATGTCAAGGCACAAAAATTATATCATTAAACAAACTTATCATTCATTCATCAACACTCAGAAATTAATCTGTTTCTCATCATACAATATAGATCAATTCTTTGGAACCATGATTGTAGCATGAATCAACCCTCTCATCTAGAAAAAAATATAAATGTTGCACTATTTGGGTAGATTGTTTGTGGTGGTTAGGGTACGAATGTATCGTGGTCAACCAACCAAGCCAAAAGACATGCAAACACCACAACAAAATATGGTTAACAAACCTTCATACAATAGTGAAAGGAGGCAACGATTGGACTAATTACAAGGTCCTTTGGAATTCCTTAACATATTTTGGCTTCTTTGGGATGTGGAAAACAAGGTGTCATAAAAACATTGCAAGACATCAACACTTTAATCACCATTGACAATGGAATACTTCTGCAGTTTTATGACAGTCCTGGATAGAATTTTGGATAACACATAGGAGGTAATGTCAAGGCTTTAAATAGAAGGATGTATCCATCATACTTTTGTGTGATACCTCATCTAATAAAATAATTAAATGAGCCAAAATAATGTTGGATAGAAAAAAAAATATATGTGTTAAGAGGGAGGCTTACTTTTAAGTGCAACTGAGGCTAGGTTATAATAGGGTAACCCCCTTCCATTATACATAATAAGGGTTATTAGACTATAAATTAGGTTAAGGAAACATATATATACTTTCAGTAACTAAGGAAGGTTACGATATCTATAAGGAAGGTATGCGAGTTAAGTTTTTGGTGATTATTTCATAGTAAGGTTTTGGTGATAACCTAGTAGAAGATAAGGTATGTTAGGGTACTTATCCTTTACCTTGACTTTCCTAGTAGGTGAGTAGGGGAAGCCAAGTGATATGCCTTTTCATAATCCCATAGTCAAGTTATATGATTTACCTGAATAAGGATTTGTGATATATTTAAAGGTGAGATATGAATTTATGATGTTTATGTACAAATCATGAAATCAAACCTAATTCATGTTCTTTTTAAGGTTGTTTAGTTGAATCAATTAAATTGTGATTTAGCAATGAATGAGTCAAAACCTACCATAACTAACACAAGTGGAACCCTTAATTCATTGTGGTATAAATTTTTCTTGTAAATCCTTGAAGCAATACATCCTAGGATTTTGATCCCCCTCACCAAATATTGCATGGTTATTATAAATGAAAATGAAAATTGAACTTCTCTAAGGTACCATATCCACCAAAGAGTTCCAAACATTCAAAATATTGTATTTAATTATTAAGAGGGGCATTTCCATCATGATCATATTAAGTATCATTGTCATTATATGATTATAACCTAGTTCATGTATAAATGAATTCCCTTAGTATTAGTAACCCCACCCTAAAATGTTTCTAATGACAATGATAAAAACACCACTAAGACATCATCAATATACTAGCAAACACCAAAACCTACTTGGCATAACCTACACTTTGATGGTGCTTCATAGGGATTGATAATAAATTATGGTGTCATCCAAGACAACCAAAGGCACTTGGCATTGGCATACTTTGGTTACATGTGTAATAAAAAGTAACAACGAGGCTAAGTTCAAATCCTATTGCAGGATTTCAACTTAGCAAGGGATCATCTACAAATACAATATGTTATTAAAGCACTTGATTGTTAAGTGTTTATGGGGTTAATAATTTTTTCTTTTTATGTTATTGTTTATCTAATGACTTAAGTAAGTCTCTATTGTTATAGGGTCTAGTCTATTGTTATCTTTGCAGGTGAATGTGGGTCAAGTATTGTAATATGGAGTTGGGATATAATAACATATTTGATGTGTTACGGTGTGTGTGTGTGTGTGTGTAATAACATATATATTTTATTACACATATGTGTAATAAAACATACATATATATTCTACTACACATATATGTAATAACATATATTACAAAAAACACGAGTTATAAGTTTGGCGAAGCTCATTGTGAGAGGCACTGAAAAACAAAGCCTTCTCCATTCTATTTGGAGTTTCAAGGATTATTGTGGCTCCCTAATAGGGCTTGTCTCTGGATGTTTTCATGGATTTCCATCCTAGTCAACTGTCGATTCCATTGTGTTGGCTCAATGACTTCAATGTACTATCCCATCTATTTCTTTGTTAATGGAAGTGTCATTTTGTGCGAAAGGCGGTGTGGTAAATAATTTGTTTGTTGGGTCCACCAAATTTGTATTTCAATATGTAGGACACTTTCATGAACTAATTATCAATATTTAAATATGTAGAACCTCTTTTACATATTGACCTCTTTTACTTTCATGTAGGACCTCTCATAGACACAATGCTCACTTGCACATCAATGAAGTTTTTTTAAAGGGACAATTAGTTGACATATGGTCAAAACTGTCTCATTGTTGCCATTATTGTGCCCTCTAATCGACAAAGTGAAGATTTGAATTTATGTTAGCATTAGAACAATGAGTGTTTATATCATGAACCTCTATATGGATTAACATGACCATGAGAAGAATAAAGTATGAAAATATGAAGAAAGTCTTGAAACCTTGAATAACCCTCCACATATTGTAGACATGAAGATTGATATGATGCACGTGTGAAAGAGTAAATTTTTGACATCGCCATTTCCAAACCCCTCATGTTTAATCCTTAATGTTGTTGAAGAAACAAAATAAATTTCATGGAACTAAAAACAATAAATTGTTGCCGAAATTGTGCCCTCCAATCAACAAAGTGAAAATTGGAATTTATGTCAACATTATAACAATGAGTGTTTATATCATGGACCTCTATATGGATTAACATGACCATGAGAGGATTAAAGTAGGAAAATATGAAGAAATTCTTGAAACCTTGAATAACCCTCCACATATAAATTGACAATGGAAATGTGATTTTGTTTCTTTGTCATGTGAGACACAATGAAAAGAAGGGTAATGCTCTGAAAAAATATTATAAAATGTTTGACATGGCCATTTCCAACCCCTCGTGTTTAATCTTTAAAACTTATATTTATTGCATCTTCCCAAAAAATTATTTTTGCATGTTGCACCAAGTTTAAAGTTTTCACATTGCTTGGAAAACGATGCTTGCCACATGTCACATGTCACAAGACTTTCAAAGTTTCATATATCATGTCACAAGATTTTGGAAGTTGCATATTGCATATTCAAGTTCTATTTGTTTCCTAGACTCCATAGCCCAATCACAAGGCACCAGGTCTTGCTTGCATTTTCACGTCTTGAATCAATATGTACCAAGTCTTATAAGAGAAGCTGCAATTATCATTAAGTGTACAACAAAATGAAATTTACAGATATATACAAGCCATATAAATAACCTTGTGTATATTATCAGATGAAAAAGTACCCATAATGTCAATGAATTATATGCATCATTACATGTTTAGCTATATAATGTACATCTAACTGTCTTATAAAATTATTACATGACATCATGAATTTCTTGTAGTCTTCTTTTGTGCTTTCCAGGTCTTAAGTAATTCATCCATCTCCATGTCTTCATTTACTAGGTGCTCTTCAGCAACTGATGTTGTTTCAGTCATTTCACGCCGAGTACGTCTGGTCTCGTACCCACGACGAGGATGCTGCTGTGAGGGGCCATCACCTACAAAAATAAAAAATATTAAATTTATATGGACAATTTTTAAATATCATTGAAGTAGTTCATTAATATTCAAAATAAACTCTGCAATGTAATTATTTACCTGGTCCTCTAATCGACACTGTTGGAATGGCTGTCGGCCTATTCACCTGATCTTCAGATCAAGGAGGATCAACTATGACATTCTCTGCCATTGAAATGTCAAAATTTATAAGTACAAAATTATTAAGTATATGATTAATATATAGACATTTTACCATTGTGGGCCTCAGTCATAGTAACATCTTGGGGCTGCACCTCACTGGGATGGGGCTACTGGGGAACACCATGATCTTCTGGTTGCGTTGCAATATCAACGATCTATTGTCCAGTACTAATGGTTTCGTTGATAGTGTTCCTCCCCTGATTAAAACAAAGTAAGAGATTAAATTATGGACGATATCAAACATTTACGTATTTTATAAATAATGAACGGTTAATGTGGACTGATTTTTATTTACCTTATCCCGCAAATTGGATCTTGGGGTCTGCCCCATGCTTTTCCTACGATCAACCACGGATTTATAACCGTACTTGTAACCAAGTTGGAGGTCTTCCTCCGTGGTTTCAGTTCCGAAGTCGTTGCCTTGCATTGCACAAGGGTATGGTTTTTTAATGTTTTTGGCTGCAATTACCTAAAATTTGTAAGGTGATACAAATAATATTCTTAAGATGTTTGGGTACTTACGATTCGTGACTGTAACCTCGAGTAACCGCCCTGGCCTAGCTTGTGTTCGCCATGTTTGGAAATCCTTGCTTTGGTTTCTTTCGAAGTGTCAGGCAACCTATCATCAAAATTTTCAAGTATGTTATATATAACCACACTTTTATTTAGATCTAAAGAAAAATAAAGATGGCATTGAAATCAAAATATTGTAATTTACCTTGGTGTACCAGTTATTTGTTCTCCTGATTTTTTCAAAATCTTCTCTTTTTCATCATCAATGATCGTCTTCCACTCCCTCTCTAGAATTGAGGGAGGACGCTCATACTTAGGATTTCCTGCCAAGCTTTGTCTATAAACATCTCGCGTATATTTCAAATATTCACCCGTTGCAGAGGAGACCGCTTTTTTATTGAACATGTCTACTCCAAAGAGGCCTTCAATATAATCCATAAGTTCCTTTTTGAGGTTGGAATTATGGAAATTCCACCTCATGCGTAAGGTTGCCCCAAAAATCAACAAGGCCTTGCTCTCTAGGTGCCTATAAAAAAGGTCGTTTCCTACACACAAAAATATATGATCATTAATTTAAAATTAATAATCTAGATGATTTATGTATGAGAAGAACAACATTAAACGATTAAAATATGAATTAAAACTACCTGGGAGTCTTGATTGTTTTAATGGAAGTGCATTATCGTCGACCAAAAATGTGCATGGAAGGGTCCCTGTGCTTGTCACAAGTCTAGCTCTAGGAAATGTAACCATCTCAACCACATGACCATGATCCTCATCTTTGCCACCATCTCTAGACTCTGATCGAGGTGTGGATGTCTGGCGGTGCGTGTCATGGCTCCTATCTAAATTAGGTGTGGAAGATGGAGAAGTAAATAGTACTCTAGCATATGTATGACCGCCCACATCAGGACTTTGTAGCACCATTACTACCAACACCGGGTTGAACAGGCTCCAAAAATGTTTTTATAAAAAATAAAATGTTTTTTCATGAGATAATGTAAAAGTTAAAGAACAAAGTATCATAATTGAACATATGAGTACATTAAAAAAAAACACTTTAAATTATGGTTATTACCTTATATGTGTTAAGTTGTGACATAAGGAGCTTAATCTTTTCTTTGACGTCGAGAGTTTGATCTGGACGATATAAGAAGCTAGCAAGTTCCTTGTTATCTTTAATGATCTTTTTTTTATTAAGACCATCGGATCAACGGATGAATAAAATCCCTCCTCATCGGCGGAATCATGATCAGCATGGCCTGCGGACTACATATAATTTCAACAAAAACAATGTTATTTCAATAAAATTATATAAACAAATAATAAAAACAACGTAAAATGAAAGTGAAAATTGATAATCATTTACATGTTCTGCAGCTGGCCCTTTTCCACGATCATCTTGCCACATTATAATATAATTAGAACCCCAAAATATTTAAAAAATTGATAATGATAACAAAAAAACAATGTTAAAGATAATATTTACAACAATGTTAAAGATAATAAAAAAATATAATGCAATAAGTAGAGGTTTCTTAAAGAGGTGTTGCATAAGAACCTGCACACTATTAGTCAATGTTTCTATTTGATTCAAATGGTAATCC
>JASDQU010736205.1:208259-219246 GCA_032191745.1 Picea mariana
GTGTCCAAAAAATGCTATGGAGTAAGAAATCCAACCATCAGTTGGTGTGTTGCAAATCTTGGGTGCTTTAGTTGGCATATGTCTAAGGCAAGCCAAGAGTAGAACTATACAAATATTAGTTTTGTTCAATACAAGAGTAGAACTATACACATATTAGTTTTGTTCAAGCCAAGAGCAGAACTATACAAATATTAGTTTTGTTCAATCCAAGTTGAAGAATAATTTATTTATGGCGATGGTTAACAATAGTGCAACCCACATTTTTATGTAGGAAGTAGTGGTTGTTAAACTCAATGTGCAGTTGAAATTGGTGCAGTCATTTTTCAAGGAAGTAAGTGTTGGATCATGTTGTCATTGATGCCAATGGTTTGATTGATTGATGTTATTTATTTATGTCAAATGATTGATTGTTTGATAATTTATGTAATGTATATGTCCTTGATGAATATGGATCAATGAGTTGTCATTGATACATGATGCATAGTTGATGTATATGATGCAGTGGTGGATTGATGTATAGATGAATCATTATTATCTTATCATGATTGATAAGGTGCACAAATGGATGAACTCCAAAGTGATCCCCTTATGGTGAAAGCCCTCACAGGAAGACGCTTTGTGGATTGAGTTATCCTAGTACAATGGTTGGAGGACCCATGCTTGTATGTGGAATAATGATTTGAATATCAATGAAGTTGTTGGTGAAACTATCTTAGATGGATAGTGCTTGTCATGCCATTTACAGTGGTATGTGGAATGTCACATAACTCCTCATGGTTTGAGAGTTATGGCCTTACGAAGTTGGAGTACCCCCATATGAAGGCTTGAAGCCCCCAAGGTCAAAGAAGTCAAAGTGACCTAAAAGAAGAAATCATTATTTAAATGATAAAGTAAAGTGACAAAGTCAAGGTGGATTATTTAAATAATAAAGAGAGGTGACAAAATCAAGAAAGATTATTTAAATGATAAAGTAAGGTGAAAAAATCAAGAAGGAATATTTAAATGATAAAGTATTGGAGAACTTTCTATTTATGGAAAGTGGTTAACCCTAAAATAAGGAAAATAGGTTAAGTGACCTAGAAATGGGTTAAGTGACCTATAGGATGAAAGTATAAATAAGATAGCTATGGATTCTTGCTAAAATGTCCTTTTTTGTGGATCAATGGAGAGCTTCCTGTGAGAATATATTTTGGAGTGTTGATGGAGAGATTCTTGTAAGAACATTTTGGTATGTATCTCTTGAGCATGATTGAAGATATATTCTGAGAAAGAGAGCATGAGGAATATCTCATGGATGCATTGAAGTTTCGGCAAGTCTGAGATCATGATGGAAAAATTCTCGGAATTACAGAAAAACCCCATTTTCTAGTGCGTGCACGAGCTGTCTGTGTATAGGGGGCGTATTCGTAAGTTGTCAGTGTACAAGGTGCATACAGTACACACGCTGTCAATGTATAGGGAGCATACAGGGGATAAACTCATGGAGATTTTTGGTTGAGTTGATGACAAGATGTTGAAGACTGAAGCATGTTCCAAATCTGCACTCTATGGGCTCAGATCCATCACTGAGACACTGGTATGGTTACATTATTGTCTTGATGGATAGCATTGCTTATTATGTTGTGAATGCCTAGGGAATTCTTGGTATGGTTTCTATGATATGGTTTATGTTGGTTGATGGAGTGGGCAACACTCTTATGATTCAGTACTAATATGATGGCTATAGTATGTTGATTTCTTATGCATGATTGAGTAGCATTCATATTGATTGGTTGTGGAGAATGAGTAACATATTGGAGATCTTGGATGTATTGTGACTGGCTGGTGGTTAGTTTGGACAGTGAGAAACAAAAGAGAATGATAAATTGGTTGCATAGGATCTAATTTGATCTTGAAGGATAAACCCTAATATCTCAGAAGGTATACACAGGTTGTAGTATTGTTTGGGAGTGTATACGCAGGCTGCAATACTACTTGGGTGTGTATACACATGGGCTGTACTACTGGTAGGGCGCATACACACGCATGTTGCACTACTAACAGGTCGCATACCTGTTGCAGATTGATATCCGTTGAGGATTTTTGCCTCACCTCAGTTGATGCTGAGGATGTAAGCTAAGTCGTGCATTATAGAGCTGGTGCTCTTGTAGAGTTGTACTATATTCAGTGGTTGCTGAAAACCCCCAAGGATTGTAGTCTGTAATAAAAAGAAAATTGTACATACAACTTGTGTTCTTTGTGTTTCTTGTGGTGATGACTTGTTGATGATATATTGTTGATATATGTTGTTGATATGTGTTCACATCTAACTGGTTATAATTGACAAGAATGAGTAATAAGTAAAATGTTGAATGTTAACTAATGATTTTTGTAAAAGAGGGAAGTTTTGGGAAAAAGAGAGCCACACTCATTCACACCCCCCCCCTCTAAGTGTGGTAGGTGTGTCCAACAGTAATATATAGTAGTTAGTTGACAGAGACATGTAGTTAGTTAGTTTTTATGCCATCAAGAGCAATTGGCCAAAAGTCCCCGAAATGGTTTGGGATGCGAATTGCAGCTGGGAATAAAACAAATATCGAGACTCGGATTGAGGAACTGTCCACTCCGATGGATTACTGAGATAGTATTTCAGCTAGACCACCCCTCACTCCCGAGTTCCATGCCTTGGAAGTTTCTTTACTCATTGATTTCGACAACTAGTGTTTTGCTCAGTTTGAAGCAATGCAACATTTGGATTAAGGGGTCCAATTTACGAAACCATGCCTCGAGAGTAGATGGATAATTTGGACACCTATTCCATGCCTAAACAAGCTTGCAACATCTCACGGAACTCAAAAATGTTGCTCTGTTAGTCTTTTATGCCATGAGAAAGAATTGGCCAAGAGTCCCCGAAATGGTTTGGGATGCGACTTGCAACTGGGAATAAAATGAAAACCGAGACTCGAATTGAGGAATCGCCGTATCTGTTGGATTCCTAACATAGTATTTTAGCTAGAGAACCTCTCACTCCCAGTTCCCACACCTCGGAAGTCGTTTTTTTCATCGATTTCGATAACTAGTTCTTTGCTCAGTAAGAAGAAATGCAACATTTGGATTTAGGGGTCCAATTTACGAAACCATGCCTAGGAAGTGGATGGACAATTTGGTCACCTAGTCCATGCCTAAACAAGCATGCAGAATCTCATGGAGCTAAAAAATGCTGCTCCATTAGGCTTTTACGCCCCGAGGATGAATTGCCAAGAATCCCCGAAATGGTTTGGGATGCGACTTGCAACTAGGCATAAAACAAAAACCGAGACTCAAATTGAGGAATCGTCGAATCTGATGGATTCACGGGATAGGATTTCAGCTAGAGCACCCCTCACCCCCGGGTACCATGCCTCGGAAGTTTCTTTACTCATTGATTTTGAGAACTAGTGTTTTGCCTAGTTTGAAGTAAACTAACATTTGGATTAAGGGGTCCAATTTATGAAACCGTGCCTCGAGAGTGGACGAAAAATATAGTCACCTAGTCCACACCTAAAAAATCTTGCAACATCTCATGAAACTCAAAAATGTTGCTCCATTAGGTTTTTATGCCCTCGTGAGCAATTGGCCAAGAGTCCCCGAAATGGTTTGGGATGCGACGTGCAACTAGGCATATAATGAATATCGAGACTCGGATTGAGGAACCGTCAACTCTGATGGATTACTGGGATAGGATTTCATCTAGAGAACCCCTCACTCACGGGTGCCATGTCTCAGAAGTTTCTTTAATCATTGATTTCGAGAACTAGTGTTTTGCTTAGTTTGAAGCAATGCAACATTTGGATTAAGGGTCCAATTTATGAAACAATGCCTCGGGAGCAGGTGGATAACTTGGTCACCTAGTGCATACCTAAACAAGATTTCAACATCTCACGAAACTCAGAAATGTTGCTCCGTTAGTATTTTATGCCCTGAGCAGGAATTGGCTAAGAGTCCCCGAAATGGTTTGGGATGTGACTTGACACTTGGCATAAAATGAAAATTGAGTCTCGGATTGAGGAACCATTGTCTCTGTTGGATTCCTGGCATAGGATTTTAGCTAGAGCACCCCTCACTCTCGGTTCCAACCCCTCAGAAGTTGTTTTTTACATCGATTTCGATAACTAGTGCTTTTCTTAGTAAGACAATGTGGTCACCTAGTCCATGCCTACAAAAGCTTGCAAAATCTCATGGAGCTCAAAAATGTTTCTCCGTTAGGATTTTATGCCCTGAGGAGGAATTTCCAAGAGTCCCAAAAATGGTTGGGGATGTGACTTGCAACTGTGCATAAAATGAAAATCAAAACTTGGATTAAGGAACCGTCGACTCTGATGGATTCCTGGGATAGGATTTCAGCTAGACCACCCATCACTCTCGGGTGCCATGCCTCAGAAGTTGCTTTACTCATTGATTTCGAGAACTAGTGTTTTTCTCAGTTTGAAGAAAATCAACATTTGGATTAAGGGGTCCAATTTACGAAACCGTGCCTCGGGAGTGGATGGAAAATATAGTCACCTAGTCCATGCCTAAACAATCTTGTAGCATCTCATGGAACTCAAAAATGTTGTTCCGTTAGGTTTTTATGCCCTTAGGAGAAATTGGCCAAGAGTCCCCAAAATGGTTTGGGATGCGAATTGCAACTGGGCATATAATGAGTATAGAAACTCGAATGAAGGAACTGTCAACTCTGATGGATTCCTAGGATAGGATTTCATCTAGAGCACCCCTCACTCATAGGTGCCATGCCTCGGAATTTTCTTTAATCATTGATTTTGAGAACTAGTTTTTTGCTCAGTTTGAAGCAATGCAACATTTGGATTAAGGGTCCAATTTATGAAACCATGCCTCGGGAGTAGATGGATAATTTGGTCACCTATTCCATTCCTAAACAAGCTTGCAACATCTCACAGAACTCAAAAATGTTGCTCCATTAGTCTGCTATGCCCTGATCGGGAATTGACGAAGAGTCCCCGAAATGGCTTGTGATGCAACTTGAAACTGGGCATACAATGAAAAAAAAGACTCAGATTGAGGAACCGTTGTCTCTGTTGGATTCTTGGCATAGGATTTTAGCTAGAGCACCCCTCACACCTGGTTCCAACCCCTCGTATGTTGTTTTTTTCATTGATTTCGATAACTAGTGCTTTGCTCAGTAAGAAGCAATGCAACATTTGGATTTAGGGGTCCAATTTACGAAACCATGCCTCAAGAGAAGATGGACAATGTGGTCACCTATTCCATGCCTAAACAAGCATGCAAAATCTCATGGAGCTCAAAAATGTTTCTCTATTAGGCTTTTATGCCCCCAGGAGGCATTGTCAAGAGTCCCCAAAATGATTTGGGATGCGACTTTCAACTAGGCATAAAACAAAAAACGAGACTCAAATTGAGGAACCATCGACTCCGATGGATTCCTAGGATAGGATTTCATCTAGAGAACCCCTCACTCCCGGGTGCCATGCCTCAGAAGTTGCTTTACTCATTATTTTGAGAACTAGTGTTTTTCTCAGTTTGGAGCAAACTAACAATTGGAATAAGGGGTCCAATTTACGAAACCGTGCCTCAGGAGTGGATGGAAAATATATTCACCTAGTCCATGCCTAAACAATATTGCATCATCTCATGGAACTCAAAAATGTTGCTTCGTTAGGTTTTTATGCCCTCAGGAGAAATTGGCCAAGAGTCCTCGAAATGGTTTGGGATGTGACTTGCAACTAGGAATATAATGAATACTGAGACTTGGATTGAGGAACTGTCGACTCCAATGGATTCCTAGGATAGGATTTCATCTAGAGCACCCCTCACTCATGGGTTCCATGCCTCAGAAGTTGCTTTAATCATTGATTTCATGAAATAGTGTTTTGCTCAGTTTGAAGCAATGCAGCATTTGGATTAAGGGTCCAATTTATAAAACCATGCCTCAGGAGTGGATGGAGAATTTGGTCACCTAGTCCATGCCTAAACAAGCTTGTAGCATCTCACGAAACTCAAAAATGTTGCTCCGTTAGTATTTTATGCCCTGAGTGGGAATTAGCCAAGAGTCCCCGAAATGGTTTGGGATGCGACTTGAAACTGGGCATAAAATGAAAAACGAGACTCGGATTGAGAAACCATTGTCTCTCTTGAATTCCTAGCATAGGATTTTAGCTATATCACCCCTCACTCCCAGTTCCAACCCCTCGAAAATTGTTTTTTTCATCGATTTTGATAACTAGTGCTTTTCTCAGTAAGAAGCAATGCAACATTTGGATTTAGGGGTCCAATTTAGGAAACCATACCTTGAGAGTGGATGGACAATGTGGTCACCTATTCCATGCCTAAACAACCATGCAAAATCTCATGGAGCTCAAAAATGTTTCTCCGTTAGGCTTTTATGCCCCGAGGAGGAATTGCCAAGAGTCCCCGAAATGGTTTGGGATGCGACTTGAAATTGGGCATAAAACGAAAACCGAGACTTGGATTGAGGAACCATCGACTCCCATGGATTCATGGGATAGGATTTCAGCTATAGGAGCCCCCATCACTCCCAGGTGCCATGCCTCGGAAGTTTCTTTACTCGTTGATTTCGAGAACTAGTGTTTTGCTCAGTTTGAAGAAAACCAACATTTGGATTAAGGGGTCCAATTTATGAAACCGTTCCTCGGAGAAGATGGAAAATATAGTCACCTATTCCACACCTAAAAAAATTTGCAGCATCTCACGAAACTCAAAACTGCTGCTCCGTTAGGTTTTTATGCCTCAGGAGAAATTGGCCAAAAGTCCCCGAAATGGTTTGGGATGCGACTTGCAACTGGTCATATAACAAATATCGAGACTTGGATTGAGGAACTATTGAATCTCATGGATTCCTGGGATAGGATTTCATATAGAGCACCCCTCACTCACAGGTGTCATGCATCAGAAGTTTCTTTAATCATTTATTTCAAGAACTAGTGTTTTTCTCAGTTTGAAGTAATGCGACATTTGGATTAAGGGGCCAATTTATGAAACCCTGCCTCGGGAGCAGATGGATAATTTGGTAACATATTCCATGCCTAAACAATATTGTATTATCTCACGAAACTCAAAAATGTTGCTCCGTTAGTCTTTTATGCCCTGAGCGGGAATTGGCCAAGAGTCCCCGAAATGGTTTGGGATGCGACTTGCAACTGGGCATAAAATGAAAAACGAGACTTGGATTGAGGAATCATTGTCTCTGTTGTATTCCTGGCATATGATTTTAGCTAGAGCATCCCTCACTCTCGGTTCCAACCCCTCAAAAGTTGTTTTTTTCATCGATTTCGATAACTAGTGCTTTGCTCAGTAAGAAGCAATGCAACATTTGGATTTAGGGGTCCAATTTACAAAACAATGCCTCGGGAGTGGATGGACAATATGGTCACCTATTCCATGCCTAAATAAGCATGCAAAATATCATAGAGCTAAAAAATGCTACTCCGTTAGGATTTTATGCCCTGAGGAGGAATTGCCAAGAGTCCCCGAAATGGTTTGGGATGCGACTTGCAACTGGGCATAAAATGAAAACCAAGAGTCAGATTGAGGAACTTTCGACTCCAATGGATTCATGGGATAGGATTTAAGCTAGAGCACCCCTCACTCCTAGGTTTCAACCCCTCGGAAGTAGTGGACAATTCTGATGTGGACAATTTTGCATGGAGGCATTTCTCCCCGACCTCTTCATGAAAGATTTTGAATCTATGGTGCATGTACAAATATGTGAGATGTGGGTTTATGATAATATTTTGAATTTTCCAATAACATTCTCCATTGACCTTGTGTAAACCATTCCATTTGTTGTTTGTTGCACTAAGTGTAAACAACAATATCGGAGAATTATAAGATGTAAGTTAGGTATGAGATATTTGTTACCTCTTTATTACCTTTTATTTTAATTGTATCCATATTTTGTATTGATCAAATGAGGAATTAACCTAAAACTGATGCCATTAGACAAAAACTCAATCCTAAGGCCAACTAAGGAGAAAAAACAAAACACACTAATTAATCTATGAGTCAAGCATGCAAACAAACCTTCTCACAAAGAAGCGCTAGTTGGTGATGGAATCCAACATCACAGAATCGATGCGTGAAGGGGCTAAGTTTCAGTGGGTGGGAATGTTACATTGACAACCTGCTTAACAAGCTAATGTCCTGGTGCAAGTTACCTCACCGAGCAGTGGGAAACCCTCCAAGGAGTCCAAGTGAGTCTAGCCAACGTCGATCCCAGGTACAACACCACCTTCCCTGTGTTGTCACCTTGTGTAGGAAGTCTAAAATATTATGGCCTCTATGGTACCACCTACTATACCAAAGAAGAGGGGGGACAGTCGATAGTCGACACCAAGACCAAAAAAGCAAGGTTGATTACTCTGAGGGCCCCAATGCGACCTCATGATTGACCCTTGTGTTAGAAGGGATTCCCAAAGTCAGTGATATGTCAACTGGATTTCACTCCCTAACTTAAGGATTTATGTTTGTTTAGAATATTTGGAAAGTTATTCTCACAATCCTATTTCAAAGCTCTACACCTAAGCTAAGATGGGTTTGAAGAGCCCTAGAAAAGTTAGATAAATTTTAATTAGCGCTTGATTTTACGCTATTGTTACTCAAAGGAGTGGTTGTGAAACTGATAGCGTTTTGACTAGACTCTTTAAACCATGTAAGAGGAAAATGAAATACAAGAAATTCAACTTCGATGAAAACTAGCTATGGGAAGGAGCAAGAGGTTTTAAGCAAATAAATAATTTCTTGATAGATTACTATGTGTACAGTACTGGAAAATGACCCAAATTTTAAAAATACCATGCAAATGTCATAGTTCACTTAATACACCTATACAACATTGAATCAAATGTCATCATTTCTAACATAGTAAACTATTATGTTTATAGAGACCACCATACACATCTTGAAGGAATGTCACATAAGGATTTCAAGGTAAGATACAACATTCATTTACATGATATAGGTTCCTATTCATGCCCCCCTTCATTGGCCCAAAAGAAAACATGATTCAAAAATACATCCTCTCTTTTTAAGAAAACATTATTCAAATACATCCTCTCCTCTTTTTAGTCCTTGCAAAGAAAGGACTAAAATTTTTAATAGTGACTAGGGGGAAGAAAAAATCTTGAAACTATTTTATATTAGAGAGTATATAGGGGCACACACATGCATATACTTAACCCAAGAGGGTGGGAGTGAGAATATGCATGAGGGAAACTATTTTTTATATGGTTGTGATATAAATACATGAAAATCAACAAGAAAATATATGGGTAAATATGACGGTATTGAAAACGAATTCAATAGTTTAATTTTGCCAATAGAAAAGTTTAAAACAAAAGGTATGAAAAATGGTTGTTACTTATGTTATGACTAGTTCTTATTATCAATGTTTTTACCACCTTTGGCATACATCTCCCTTTAAACCCCAATATTGTTCCTCACATATGTATCATTTTTTTGAAATATAACCTTTTCTCCATATTACAACACTAAGTAGGCCTATCATTCATTATTTCAACAAAAAAATGCATATGCCTCAATTAGGCCTTAGGGTCTTGAACCAGCTCAATAAGGGGTTTTTGTAAACTCATTGTAAATAATTTTGAAATTCCTTAGTTTTGGAGTTCAATTCTAGAATGTTTTAGTTAAATTAGTGAATACCAATTAGTGATGGGTCATAGGAATTAGGTGTCAATGAGTCATGAAACTAAATTTCCAAATTTGTGGAATGACTCGAGGGGATGTAAAAGATATGAGTTTTGAAACATTGTAGAGGATAGGATTGAAAATTATATTATTAGAATCAGTTCAATATTTACAAGAGTTAGTTGTAGTGAAATGGAAGCTCAATCATGATCTATATAGTGTATTGGTTATAGAACTAACTCAGCATGAGTGGAATTTTGATACAAGTAACTGGAAGTCTGGTATGCCTTGTCTTTGCTTGTAATGTATGAGATATTTCTTATTGATGAAACTGTGGTACAAGAAATAGTTGTGAGATTTGTGAAATAATGTTGACATGTATTTCCCTGTGTTAAATGAGCATATTTGAGGAGAAGAACTGTTGGTTGTGGAGCCTGATTATCTTCCCGATTCAGAGGTCCTTGCTTTTAGCCGTGTTTATACCCCATGAAGTATTTACACCCCATAAGTATGTACACTCTTCCACGTGGGGGAGTGAAGAGGGGGGGGTACCAGCTCTGCGCGGTCCAGCGAGGCTATCCCCCCGGCTGGGGGCTCTGGGGGCAAGCAGGCCCCCAACGGGGGTTCACGGGCGAAGCCCCCGAAGCAAAAATTGCCTTGTAAAATTATATTGTAATTTCATTGTAAATCTGGACTGTTCATTATAAGGTTGCAGATCTAATGGTAGAGATTATGTTAGGGTTTTTTGCCCTAGAAGGAAACCCTCTTTTATGAGGGAAATGTATCGCGGCTATGATTGATGGTGAATATTGTATTATGAGAGAGGAGACTGTGAGAGAAAGAAGAGGAAGTTAGAGCGGGTTTTGCTGTAGGTTGTATCCCTTCATTTGCTGGATAATAATAAAGGAAGGACCTGGCAATTTCTCCGGTGGACGTAGCCCACACTGGGTGAACCACGTAAATCTGTGTCTCTCTTGTATTGTGTGTCTTCTATGTTTTGTTTCTGCATTTGTTTTATTTTATTGCTCTGCGGTCCTCGTTTTCTAACCATTGGTATCAGAGCGTAAGGTAACTCGTAGGAAAAGAGGGTTCCTGGTTCAAGTGGGAGCAATGTCAGAAGATGGAAAGTTTAGGGTCGAGAAATTTAATGGCCAAAACTACCAGTTATGGAAGATGCAGATGAAAGACTATTTATATCAGAAGGATCTATTCCTACCATTGAGCGGAGTAGAAAAGAAGCCGGCAGCCATGAAGGGTGAAGATTGGGAGATTCTTGACATAAAGGCTCTAGGAACGATACGGCTAAGCCTGGCAGCGTCGGTGGCTT
>JASDQU010736205.1:221485-231615 GCA_032191745.1 Picea mariana
AATTCCAAGCCAAACAAAGCTAACAAGCTCCAGAACCCCTTCTCCATGAGAGCTCCTCTCCTTTTATAAGTTGAAGAGGATAAGGTGAGGAGGTTAGGATGATCCCACTAAATCATGAAAGCGAGTAAGATCCAAACCATTCGGATGCCACCTCACCATGGAAGTTTCTCCTTCTAGAAGATTCGAGAAAATGCTCGTTTTTCCCACGTGTAAGCATTCTCTAACCCTGCTTATAGTGCAACCTACGAAGTGTTCACACCCTAGCTATGATGTAGCCTGTGAGAATCAGGCATTCTCGCACCCTAATACATAGGCAGCCTGCGAACTTCCTTTTTTTATAAGGTTTTTACACAGGAAAATGCAACTTCTTTTCTCAGGAAAAGTTCTTCTCCCTTCTCTCTTCAGGAACTCAGGCCACTGACCCCTCTGAAGGCAACATATAGGTTTACATCATTAATGGTCATAGGGATGACGAAAATAATGTGTAACAATAACTACATACCAGACTCTAGTGCGCCCTCCAATATCATGCCATACTTAGTCTGCCAAAGAACCAATGTTGTGCTGCAAATGAGTACTACTAGAATCATACAATTAGATAGATCAGATGTTAAAGTAAGAGGTGAACTTGGAGATGTTATGATTAGTCTATCATTTGATCCTAGAGTCCACTAGGTAATCGATAGCATTGTTGTTAATATTATAGAAAGGTATGGTTTACTATTGAGCATGGAATGGTTTGTTAAACCTCAAGGTTATTTCTCTACAGATTGGTCCCACTTTTGGCTCCCATACAAAGGTAAGCCAAATCAGATTTGGTTGAATAGTGAGGCTCTTATGAAGCATACAGTAACAAAACTCGAAGGTAAGAGTGATCCCATCAACGTTTCCCATACTTTTTTGGGTAATTATTTTTTTAGATACTGAACATGGTTTATATGAAGCGAAACCATATCCAATTCAAACAGACACACATTCCAAACTCCTTCAATGCACTCAAACTGGTGATAATGGTTGTACTATATTAAAAACACATGGTTTTTGTGTAACTAACTCAAATTTACACACTAGCATGTGGACGATGTTCTTTGATGGCTCCAGATCTCAGGAAGGAGTCTGGGCATGATACATACTTATTGATTCAGAACAATGTAAGACTCTCATATTCCACCATTTAGAATTCGATTTCACTAATAAAACTGTTGAATATGAATCCTTGGTCCAAGGTCTGAAGAAGGCCATCGACCTTAAGGTAAAATTCCTTCGAGTGTTTGGTGATTCAGAGATAATTGTCTGACAAGTAAGAAACGATCAATATTCACTGCCTATCTCCCCACTTAAAAGATTATGAACAGGAGGTATGGAACTTTCTCTATTCCTTTGAATCATTTGATATTATTTCTATACCTCATATTCAAAATGTTGCTATAAATGATTTGGAAAATGTGGTGTCTAGATTCACACCCCTTAATATGGTTTTTCTGTTGAAATCATTTTCAATCTTTCTATACCAGACAATGTCATGAACTGAAGAGTGTTCAATAATGATACTTAGATCATAAATTTCCTCACCAGCTCTGATGTGTTCTAGAACTCGATGATTGATGATGAAGTGCATCAACATAATCTTCAAAACTATTGAGATGAATAAAGTAAGATAAAAGCTAATTGCATCCCATGGAATGTGTTATGGCTTGAAAAGTTGTTTGATCTACAGACTAAGTTTAGAAATCCTGTGAATCCAAAGACAAACAATTCTACTATGATGCACTTTTTGGTGAATCAAGGAACCACTGAACAACCCAAATACATCAATCTGGGAACTTTTTGTTGAGAGTCTGAAAAAATACATTCACGTAGCTGTTTAAGAGATATCATGATGTATTTTTCTGGACATATGAATATTTGAAGACATATGAAACTTGTATTATTCAACACGTGATTCCTATCAAAGAAGGTGTCAAATCATTTAAGAATAAGTTGAGGAAAATATATCTGACTCTTGAACCACTTATTCAGAAGAAATTGAAGAAATTGCTAGATGCCTAGATCATATTTAAATTTTACCATTCCACATGGGTGTCTAATCTGGTACTTGTTAGGAAGAAATCACGGGAGATTAGATTTTGTGTAGATTTCTGCCAGGTACCAGATCTATTATAATAGAGGAAAACATAAATATTGCAGAGAATTACAACAAAACAACACAATAGATGAAACCACAACACCAAAATAATACCTTTATTAATAGGAAACAATGTTCACTTACCTCTTTGAGGGGAGAACCTTCAACAGAGAAATGATCTATTAAAATAATTCTCAAGACAAAAATTCTGATGACTCCTACTCTTATTTATACTAATTCTATATTCTAAAGATCATTCTAGAGGAAGATCTTTCTAGAAGCGAAAGCTTCTATTAGGTCTTACATTGATTTATTCCAATTTACTAAATAGGCCTTATTAACTAATGTTGGCCTTTATTACATGGAATATATTATTCTATATATGTGAGGGGTTAGGGAGGTTAGGTCCCTAACATGCCCTCCCCCTTGAAAAAGAGCCTTTTCCTCAAGGCTTGAGATGAGGAAACTGTTGCATAATTGTATCCATCTCCCAAGTGGCATCTTCATGAGTTGTATCTTTCCATTGCACCAACACTTCCTTGATGGTCCGTTGACAGAGACAACACTCATGTTAGTCCAATACTACTTGTGGCTGAAACATAATGGAACCCTCTTCACCCAACTAAGGGAGACTGGATTGAGTTTAGAACTTTGTACCGATAACCTTCTTAAAGAATGAGACATGAAAAACAAGATGGAGCTTAGAATGAATGGGAAAAGCTAACTAGTAAGCCACCTTCCCCACTTGCTCGAGAATTGTATAAGGACAATAAAATTTGGGAGCAATATTTTGACAATGGTCCATTTTGAGTGAAGTCTGCTTATAGGGTTGCAGATGAAAAAACACATGGTCCCCTTTAATAATTTTTTCATTTGGAATGACCTTGATCTGCTTGTTTCTTCATGCAATTCTGAGCCATGGCTAAATTTGTTTTGAGGGTGCAGAGAATCGCCTCATGAACTGCAAGATTGTTGTAAACCTCCTGAACCTTTGATACACCTGGCATGTAGGAGAGAATCGATGGTGGATTTTTTCCATATACTGCTTCAAAAGGAGTCATATGAGTAGTTGTATGGTAAGATGTGTTGTACCACCATTCAACGAGGGGTAACCACTGAGTCCATTGATTCTGTCGTTCAGATGCAAAACACCTCAAATAGGTTTCTAAACACTTGTTGACAACTTCATTTTAGCCACAAGTATGGGGATGATAGGCAATGCTGAGATGCAATTGGGCGCCCTAGAGACATAACAGTTATTGCCAAAAATTGCTAGTAAAAGTTGGAACTCAGTTAGAGACAATAGAATGAGGCATGCCATGAAGCTTGAAGATATTATCCATGAAAATTTGAGCCACTGTGGAGGATGTGAATGGGTGTTGGAGAGCACTTAAATGATCATATTTGGAAGGACGATCAACTACCACCATGATGATTGATTTGTTGCCCTATTTAGGTAAGCTAACAATGAAGTCCATAGAAATATCTTGCCAAATAACATATGTAATCAAGAGCGGTTAGAGTGTTCTCAGGGTCTTGATTATTTATCCCTTATTCTATTGACATGCATCACATTCAACCACAAAGGTGCATAAGTCCTGTTTCATACCATCCCCAAAAAATAACGTTTGACCCTTTCATATGTTTTGGTTAACTGTGAATGCCCGATTGTGGGGGAAAGATGAAGCTATGAAAGCACCTGAGATTTAATTTACAACTGTTTGCTGAGATACAAATGACCTTTGTAGTGAAGCTCATTATTGTGCTAAGATTGCCCTGGAGAAACTGAGGAATTGGCTTGCAACTATTGGATAAGGACAAAAAATTTAGGGTCTTTCAGCCATTCCTAGTGAGCAGCTTGGAGACAATCTGGTACAATGAAGGAGAGAGAAAAAATGGATCCTTCGTCTTCATACTTCGGGGAAAGAGCATCAACAACCACATTTTATTTTTCCTTCTTGTAAATTATCTCATAATCATATTCAAATAGCTTCGTGACCCATTTTTGTTGCCCTGAGGAGGAAATTCATTGTTCCAGAAAATGCTTGAGGCTCTGATGATCAGTTTTAATTTGGAAGTGTTGGCCCAATAGATAAGGATGCCATAGATTCAAAATATGCACAATAGACAACATTTCCTTTTCATAGATTGATTGGCCCAAATGGCACTGTTAGGACCCTATAATTTATAGGGAAATCAGTATTCTGACTGATATTTATTTTGGGCAAAACACAGTTTCCTCATGGGACATAGTGAAAATGCAAAGTTGATGAAAGGATCTCGGTACCTCTCCAAAGGGGTCGCATATAAATGATTGCCATCACTGATCTCTCAGGTTTTTGCATGGGAAAAAACTCTGCATTTTTTAATTTGGTTTTGGGTAGCCAAAACTTGGTGACACATTCAACTTTTGGTCCATTTTTAGAGCCAAAGTGACTCTTGGGTCTGTTACAGGGCACAAGGTTATATTAAAATTTTAAACAAAATCTCAACATTATCCAGGAGCCAATCTCCATATCCACAAGCTATCGGGCATCTACATATCAACACACATCACAATACAAAGCCTAGCACCCAAACGCCAAGGATCATACCAAGTCATAAGGGAGAAGCCCACGGGAGTACATGCCATAGTCTTTATGGTGAACGCCATAATTTTCCAAGTAAGGGGTTTGTGTGGAAGAATATAATCACCATATTGTTAAAGAATAAATCCAAGTGTTAAACAGAGGATGCGCAAAGGTCAAATTTAGTTTGCAAACTACGCATAGTGCTCAAGAGCAAGATCAATAAGCTGTCGAATAGCCAAGTGGCCATTTTCTCTTGTTGAAATCAAGGGCGTTGAAGGATGAAGATGACCATAGATTTTTGGTGTAAAAGTGTTAGCGCTTGTGCAAATAATTTACAGAATATAGTGACAGCAAGCACGATAACAGTGGTCGAATGCCAAGTGCGATACCAAACCAAAAACCTGAGATCCAAATGTCTTCCAAATAGCCAAATGAAAGTGTCAAGCTGTGTTCCTAGGTGTCAAAGCAAGCTATCATGCATTGATTTGCAAATCCACCAGTTATTGATGAGGGGTTTCATCCAAAGTTATCTGATTTCGGTCTCGCCATACTTGGTCCAGTTGGAGATAAGAAACATGCCTTTACGAGAGTAATGGGAGCATGTGGTTATTGTGCTCCAGATTATGCCATGACAGGAAGAAAGGCCATCGATGAATCTAATAATGGTGGAGAGCACAATCTTGTGGTTTGGGTACGACCCCTGTTCAAGGAAGGTCTTACAAAGGCCGATATTCCAAGAAAAATCATATTGAATGTCTTGCACCAAAAGTTGCTTGAGTGACAAAATCTGGTGAAACATATCTAGAAGTGCCTATTGCATTTTTCTATGTGTTTGACAGACAAGAATTTGAATTCTGTAGAAGTTGCGGTCATGGAGCAGCTATGGATGGGATTTTTGTTATCAGCCTTGTTTCTAATGATGAGCTGTGTAGCGAACACAGGGCGTCCTTACTTCTTGAGGCTCAGAACTCTGGGCGAGTTTTCAACTCTTAATCGAGAGAAGTCATTTTTACAATCATCACAGTATGAGTACGAGACCAAATATTTCACACAGAGGCTTGATCATTTCAGTTTCAAAAATCATAAGAACTCAATGTTCCAGCATCGTTATCTCATGAATGACAAGTACTGGTTGGGGGCAGAACGTATGGGGCCTATCTTTTATTATTGCGGGAATGAGGGCTACATTGACTGGTTTGATGTGAACACTGGATTTATGTGCACATCACACCTCAGTTTGGCTCTCTTCTTGTGTTTCCAGAACACCGTTACTATGGAGAGTCTATGCCATATGGTAGTTAGAGTATGACTTACAAGGATGTAAATTCATTGTCTTATTTGACAGTTGAGCAAGCACTGGCTATTTGTCCTACTATTGGAACTGTAGTGTATCCAAGTTTTTTCAAAATGGATTAGGGATAATCATGATTTTCCTTTGAAGATTAATCAAGGGTGAAACCACTTGATGAAAGAAAGGAAGTTGTGAAGCTTTTAATTATTGATGAGATTCATCTTTTACTTGATAATAGAGGATCAATGCTAGAAAGCATTGTGTCCAGGACAGTTAGGCAAATTGAGACTACTCAGGAAATGATTCGATTGATGGGATTGTCTACAACACTTCCAAACTATGAGGATGTTGCCCTGTTTTTGAGGGTTAATTCAGATGGGCTGTTCTATTTTGATAATAGTTACAGGCCTTGCCCATTGGCCCAACAATATATTGGGATCACTGTCAAGAAGCCACTCAACATATTTCAGTTGATGAATGATGTGTGTTGTGAAAAGGTGATGTCGGTTGCTGGCAAGCATCAAGTTTTGGTCTTTGTGCATTCTAGGAAAGAAACAACAAAGACAACCTGTGCTATAAGAGATGCAGCTCTTGCAAATGACACACTTGGATGCTTTCTGAAGGAAGACAGTGCTAGCCGAGGGATTCTTCAAACAGAGACTGAATCAGTGAAAAACAATGATCTGAGAGACCTATTGCCATATAGCTTTGCAACCCATCATGCAGGGATGGCGAGAGCAGATCGAACTTTGGTAGAAGACCTTTTGCTGATGGCCATATTCAAGCTTTGGTGTCTACTGCTACTCTTTCATGGGGAGTAAATATTCCTACTCATACGGTTATTATAAAAGGAACTCAAATTTACAATCCTGAGAAAGGTGCATGGACAGAACTCAGTCCGTTAGATATTATGCAGATGCCTGGTCATGCAGGAAGGCCACAGTATGATTCCTATGGAGAAGAAATCATAATAATAGAACATAACACTTGGAAGGAGGTGGCAGAGCATCCCTGTTTTCGAGGCATCCAAATAATACAAATGGAAAAATATCCCAGCATTTAGGCATTGGTTGAACTATATAGTAGATAGGAAATTCATTTATAGGGAACACATGGCAGTTAGATCACAAGTGGCAGAGATTTCCTATATTTCAGGTAGTGGTTAGAGCATTGATTCTCCAGCTGGAAGCAAATTCTAACAACCTTTAGCATTCGGGGTGTCCAAGTGGCATTTTCCAAATTTTATTTTTCCTTTAATTTACTGTTAGAATTTTTTTTAGCAGGCTGTTACATGTGTCAATCATTGTAACTGTTTTCTATTTTTAGAAAGTAGAGTTAGAGCTCGAATCTTTTGAAGGCTGAGGTAATTCTCTTCTATATAGGCACATGTAAAAGATGAAGGAGGGGTTCGACCTAAGAGGAAGTAGTTTTCTTTGCTGGGCTGTGGGCCTTTGCCATTCCAGAAAGTTTTTTTTGTAATCTCAAATAATCGATCAGTAATAGGCAAGCCGTTGACAGGATTCTTGTGTGGAGGTGTTGGTGGCGTTTCCTTTTCTCTGTTAAGTTTTTTTTTCCAGTTATCATACCACTTGTTTTCAAATTCTTATTTTCAAAGGATAGTAATAGAACATAATTTATTTGTGAAATACTCTGCATCTGGTTCTTGATAATCTCTATGTTTCTCTTCTAAAATCTCAGTTTAGGAATTCTTAATTGCTCCTTTGCTTGGATTTTTCCTCCCCTATTTCTTCCTCAATCGACACTATTAAAACTTAATTCAATCCAACATTTTCACTACCTTGCCCTATGTAGGAGATTTTTCTAGATCTGAAAGTGAATCATATATTAAGCGCAGACCCCATTTGCCCAATGGCCCTCCTTTTTGTACCAAACCAACCATTTAAAAACCAAAACCCCGATCCCTCATAGCTAGCCTAACATCTATCCCATACAAACAAAGTTAAAGTGAATAGAGAGAGCCCTCTCTGATTCTTGGAGGGATAGATCCAAGACTCCAAGCTATTGAAATAGTTACCTCTGTCAATTTCTACCTCAGCCTGAGAAATTACAGAGCGTTAACATTTTGGCGAGTCCACTGGGGAAGAATCTAGATTTCAAAGCATTGATGATGCTTCAAGATGACAGGGTATGTGGAAAATCCTATATCTTGTGGAGCTATAAAAGAATTCAGGGATGAGTTAGCAAATTTTCAAATTGATGAAGTTTTGTTAACAACCATTTTTCATTGTTGGAAATCGAAATTTTTTTCTCATGAAGTTAAAATTTGTGTTCTCAAGTTGTTTGCGGAAATACTTGAAAAGGATATTGAGCTCTTGAATACTCAGATTCAGTCCTACAGTTTCCAACATCCAAAACACTTTCTTGAAAATCTTAAATCTCCAAAACCAAAGGAGATTGTATTACCTGGTTATGTGCAGATTGATGGTGATTATGTTTTCAAGTACAAGACTGAAGTTGTAGTTGCAGGGTTCAATTTTGAGGATGCAACTGATCAACTAGTCATTGAAGATCTAGAAGAAAATATCATGCATCATGCTTTAATTGACCCTATAGAGGATTACATGGAGGTTCATGTTAGCTTGAGTTTTCAAACATGTATTCTCTATAACGACCAAATATGTCACCAGTTTCCATTACATATTTCAGTTTTGATTTTCATCAAGCACAGTGAGGAAGCCCAATCATGGGATCCACTGTTGGGTTGGCTTCATTGGCACTTTTTCATTACCTGATTGAGCAGTAACTATTAGCAAAGTAGGGTAGGTATATGTGTGCAAATAAGCTCAGTACTTTGAGCATTTTCCAAGTATTTCTTCAGTTCAACATTTTTCAGATTGCAATTCAACCATTAGATCTCTGATGTACAAAATTCTCAGTTTTAAAATTTGCAACACAAAGTTTTAGTCGTTAGTTCTCATTTTAATTTTCAATTTTCAATTCATAAATTTGACTCCATTGCCCAATGAATAAGGCACTGACTATCAAATTCCCAGAATTCAACAGTTCTAGACATCTCCTTCGGAGCTATCTTCCCCAGCTGGAGCCTATGTTAGGACCCTATAATTTATAGGGAAATCAATATTCTGACTGATATTTATTTTGGGAAAATCGTAGTTTCCTCATGGCGCATAGTGAAAATGCAAAGTTGATGAAAGGCTCTCGGTACCTCAACAAAGGTGTTGCATATAAATGATTGCCATCACTGATCTCTTAGGTTTTTGCATGGGCAAAAACTCTGCATTTTTTAATTTGGTTTTGGGTAGCCAAAGCTTGGTGCCACATTCAACTTTTGGTCCATTTTTAGAGCCAAAGTGACTCTCGAGTCTGTTACAGGGCACAAGGTTATATTAAAATTTTAAACAAAATCTCAACATTAGCTGGGAGCCAATCTCCATATCCACAAGCTATCGGGCATCTACATATCAACACACATCACAATACAAAGCCTAGCACCCAAACACCAAGGGTCAGACCAAGTCACATGGGAGAAGCCCACGGGAGTACATGCCATAGTCTTTATGGTGAACGCCATAATTCGCCAAGTAAGGGGTTTGTGTGGAAGAATCTAATCACCATATTGTTAAAGAATAAATCCAAGTGTTAAACAGAGGATGCACAGAGGTCAAATTTAGTTTGTCAAACTACGCAAAGTGCCTGAGAGCAAGCTCAATAAGCTGCTGAATAGCCAAGTGGCCATTTTCTCTTGTTGAAATCAAGGGCGTTGAAGGATGAAGATGACCATAGATTGCTGGTGTACAAGTGTTAGCGCTTGTGCAAAGCATTTACAAAATATAGTGACAACATGCACGATAACAGTGGTCGAACGCCAAGTGCGATACCAAACCAAAAACTTGAGATCCAAATGTCTTCCAAATAGCCAAATGAAAGTGTCGAGCTGGGTTCCTAGGTGTCAAAGCAAGCTATCACGCATTGATTTGCAAATCCACCAGTTATTGATGAGGGGTTTCATCCAAAGTTATCTGATTTTGGTCTCGCCATACTTGGTCCAGTTGGAGATAAGAAACATGTCTCTATGAGAGTAATGGGAGGATGTGGTTATTGTGCTCTCCACCATTATTAGATTCATCGATGGCCTTTCTTCCCGATCATGGCATAATCTGGT
>JASDQU010736205.1:247722-259651 GCA_032191745.1 Picea mariana
AAACGAGATATGACTACTTCCTACTCTATGGATATTAGCTTGAAAACAGATCTACCATTAAATGGTAAGTTCATGTAACATTAGACACAAACTAGAAAGAAACAGGCCAAGCATGTCATATTGATGAGAATAACGGCAGCAGTACTTACAATCGTAGATGTGAATGCGATAGCCCCGTCAAGTCCTCTTCATCTAACCCTTTCCTGAAAGATCCACGACCTGGATAACAGCAGCTTCACTGATCAATCTTCTTTGGCTGACTGCGAGTTTCCTCCAAGATCATAAGTTTCACATATCCAATTCTTCCCCCTTTCCACCATCATAGAGCCTGTTTATATAGATTAGGAAGGGCCTAACCTCTTGAGTTATGTTTAGAACCAGTTGGGAACCTTCTCCATAGATCAGGGATCTGTCGATGAGACCAAGAATTCGAGCTCAACAGCCTCCTAATCTCGAATGTTCCTCTCCTTATTCTTCTCAACGGGCTAACAATTGACCCAGATTAGGGAGTGCTCCTCCAAAAGGGGTATCAGAGCGTTGTAGCGCTCCTGTTGTGCCTTGGGAAAGCACCAGTTCTCTCAAAGTGAGCATCACTCCTCCAAAAGGGCCTAAGGGGAATTATAACACTCCTTGAATCATAGCAGAGGAGCTCCAGCGCTTCTGCAGCTATAATAGGGGAGCGCTCCCCCTTCAAATCAGCGTTTCAGGGTTCCTTTCAGGTGTCAAGATGCCTTTGATCCCAGTGAACCAGTTCTCTTCCTTCAAATGAGTCATGTGAGGTGTCATAAGTGCTTCCTTAGTATCATTATCACGGTATCATGTTTGACCTTCATTTGCGACACCAATAATCAACTTGCGACACTTGCAAAAGTTGATAGGGAAGATGCGACACTTACGACAGTTGACGAGGACAATGCGACACTTATCCATCTGAACAATTTTTACGTGTAACAACAATAAATAAACAACAATATGATATGACAGATCTCATAAGAATAGGTTAACAACATTAACAAATTTTTCAACTTTAAGCATGCTTCAGCAAATGATCAACCACACATAGTAAATGCATAGGGGTAAGAATTCACTCGTTTAAGGTTGAATTTGAAAGGATGCAAAAGATGAAATTTTAAGTAGTCCTAGAACAGAGTGTTTGCAACACAGTTCACAACGTCAATATGAAAACCAGCCAAAACCCCTTTCTCAACCCTCAAACATGATGAACACTCTCATGGAGTACCAGGTGGATATAGGCTTGATGTTGTCGTCTAGGTTTGAAGTTATCTATGTTGAGGAGTGGCAGTATTTCATTGATAACTTCTTCGTTTCTCATCCAATTTGAGTGATTCCAAATCCAAATGAAAATATATTCATGGGGATACATCCAATAGAAATATATTTTAAAAATATCTTAAGGTGATGTTCCAAATATGCTTAAGAACATACTGCAAGATAGAGTTGTTTTCGAATTCACACCTAGACCAACAATCACTAAATCGGGTACAACTTTTTCTTTTGATTTCAGATTGACTTGATTCAAATTGGAGATGAAATTATATTCACATTTTTATCTCCAATATAAATAGTTTTTGAATCTAGGAAGAATGAATGGATCAAATATGCCAATGAATATCCTATAAGACAAAGTTTTAGGAGTACTCATTTAGGATAGGAAGTTAGTATTTTGGGCGTAACTTTTTCATATTATATAGGAATTGCATGATTCAAATTGAATTGTAAACTAGATTCATATAAGAACACACCTTATAAACATTATTGAAAAATTCATCGATTATATGTTCCAAAATTTTGTTGTCCTAACTCTGTTCTTGAGCTGCCTACTCTACACCTTGTCACTATTTTGGTCACATTTTTTTTGTTTGAGATCAAAATAGAGTTATTAAAATTGGTATAGAAAATATATTATAAAATGTATTTTTGATAGATACAGGTATTAAAAATGATCCCATATGAACCCCAAAAATAGGATTTTCGCAACTGGTTTTTCAGTGAATTTATCAAGCCAAAATGTTATAAAATTCAAGAAATAAGTGATAGCTCAAAAATGGTGAACTTAATAGGTGTGAATGTTTTTAGGAATATATTTTTCAATTGAATACATCCACATAACACAAATTTCAAGTATCCAGTGCCTCAGTTGTGTGATATGACCTATATAAGACACAGGGCAAAATAAAAAGCAACACCTTAGTCAAGAATGAGAGAAAAATCAAACACTTAGTCAACATGTGCCAAGAGAGTAATGGGATCCTGATATAACCGTCGCGCAAGTACACGAAGTGCCCCATCAACTCAAATATGAAATTGGTAGAGTGATATCGTGACATAACCACCATGAGGATCCAAGAGAGTCCATGGAGTGTCTCACTACCCATGAAATAATGGCCACAATGAAATAATGATTTATGTGTGAGGATGGATTTGAAAGTTTAATTAAAAAAATATATTACCATAATCAAGCCATCGAGTAGTGTGCATTTGGCATTATGCATGAGATCAAGGAGACTATGTGTGGGAAAAGGTAATCAATGTAGAATCAAGGGCTGCAAAAAGGGTATAAATGAAGAAGTATGGTTTAATGAATAGAAGAGGAGGGAAATGATAGGAACATGGTTAGATAAAGAATATAATGAGGAAATAATGAAAAGATAGAGGAGAGAAGAGGTGGTAGGAGGGGCGATTAATAAAAATAAAAAATAAAAGGAAAGAGAAGCCAGACGGGAAGAAGGGATCTTAAGAGCAAGAAAACAGGGGAAGAGATGAAGTGTATATGATTAGGGAAAAGAAAAAATATAGGAGAAAAAAGGTAAAGAGAAGTGACGAAAAGAGGGAAGGAGCAGGATGGATAAATAATCAAATAAGACTAAAGCTTCAACAACAAAAGATTCTACATAAAATTAATGGAAATTAACCTCATACCTGATGATCAATCTTGAATGCTTCTACTTCCCCTTGTACCTTCTTCAGTAAAATTCTCATTCGCCAATGTCTTCTTCCTCTTGTCAACTTCCTCAAGAATTTGATGCATCTATCATTGTCCCAACTAGTGTATTAGAAACAAGAAACAATGGCACGATTTGACCATAATCGAAGTTGCAATAGTGATCAATCGTTGGTATTCAACTGCCAGTGTTGCAGCATCACAACCAATGTTGCAACAATGCAACTAGTGTTGTAGTAGTTTTGATAGAACCTGTAACTTGCTTGCCAACTTTAAAAGGAGATTAGTACAATGATCATCTCTTATTGCACTGGGTTTGTTTGGGAGTTATTTTCCTTTTATTTTACAATCTAAAAAAATAAACACACCTCACAAGATAAAAGGAAACATGTGCCAAAAAAAACATTCTGAATGCACACTTATCAAAACAACAAAAATAAATGAAATCGACATTATAAATAACATTGCACCATTAACAGTTCTCCAGTAAGGGTGGAAAAAATATTGGGTCTTTTAATCACCTTCCTAATTTCTCAAGAAGATAGTTAGAAATAATGTGCATTTAATTATCAATCAAGGGCTTGTATGGAACTTTCAAATTGTTGCGCACGATATATGCAGGAACAACTATTCTTTCTATGTGTTATAGTCATAGTATCAATGATTACATTTGTGGTCAAAGTATAGACAATTCTCAAGCTATGGAAAGGTTCTACAGAAATCCACACTTGCAAAAATAGAAACAAACATTGCATAAATCAAAGAATACTAACAGGAAAGTAAATCACTCAAGAAGTGGTGGGATCATGAACTCCCTACTTTGATCCATACTAACAATTATCAATTAATAAATAACTTTCAAGATATTTTGCTAACAACTAGCAAATAATAAATAATTCCAAGATATTTTGCCCAAGAATTCCAAGATTTTTTTCTAACAATTAGAAAAGAATAAATAACTCCAAGATATTTTTCCTAAGAGTTCCAAGATTCATGGTCAACCACTCAAACCAATATTTTGTCTTGGAATTGAAAAATTATGTACATATCTTTGATTTTCTTGGACTAATATTATTGTTGCATAAATCCATAAATGAAAAATATGTGACATCATGGCTCACGGTTTTGACGGCTCAAGGTTTCTAGTGTTGGCTCACAGTTCCAACACCCCAAGGTTCCTTGGGCAATTTGCAACACTGTTCAGAGTTGCAACATGAGAGTTGCGACTATGTTCAAAGTTGCAACAAATCATGAAAACTTGATTTCTGGAAAAGTACAATCTAGGTTGTTGAGATAGTTTTAGGATGGACTTACAATGACTTAATAATGACTCATATGAAAAACCTCAAGGACCCACTTCATGTATATTTAGTTATAGGAGTAACAACATTGATGACGTAGGAGTAACAACAAATAGGAGTTGTAGCAAGTTGCAACAAATCATGAAAACTTGATTTCTCAAAACATAAGATCTGCGTTGTTGAGATATTTTGAGGATAATCATATTTTGACTCAATAAATCCTCATTCAAGAGATATTAACAACCCACATCGTGAATCTTCAGTTGTAGGAGTAACAACACTGACAATTGGTTCTGCAACAATCACAAACTAAACCATTTTTTCAAACATAAGTGCATAGTATGTTACCTCTCTAATATTTAACCATAATTCATATGAAATACTAAATAAATGCAATGAAAAACACCTTGGTTCTAAATCCCTCATATAATAATTAAAATGGATTAATAAGAATTAATACAAGGTTATGGATAAGCAAGAAGGGATTAAAAATAAGGAAAGAGGATGTAAAAGGATGACAATTCCATGGCCCAACACATTCCTTTCCTTGCATTGCCTTGCCTTGTCTTTCCTTTGCATTTCATGCCATGCCATGCCATTCCTTTCCTTCCATTCCATTCCATGCCTTGCCTTCCCATACCACACAATGTTTTTCCTTGCATTTCCTTGCCTTGCCATGCTTTCTCATGCCATGCCTTGCATTGCCTTGTGTTTCATTTCCTTGCCTTGCCTTGACATGCCATGTCATTCCTTTCCTTGTCATGCCATGCCTTGCCCTTTCATGCCATGCCTTGCCTTGTCTTTACATGCCATGCCATCCCCTGCCATGGATTGTATTGCCTTGCATTACATTGCTTTGCCTTACCTTGATTTTCCATGCCATTCCATGTCATGCCTTGCCTTCCCATACCATGCCTTGCGTTGTCTTTCCATTCCATGTCTTTCATTTCAATTCCATGCCTTGCATTTCCTTGTGTTGCATTTCTTTTCCTTGTGTTGCATTTCCTTGTCTTTCCATGCCATTCCATATCCTGCCTTTTCTTATTATGTCATGCCATGCCTTGCATTTCCTTGCGGTGTATTGCCTTGCCTTGCATTTATTTTCCATGCCATGCCATGCCTTATTTTTCCATTCCATGCCATGGCATGCCTTGCGTTTTCTTTCCATTCCATGCCATGCCATGCTTTGTCTTTCCATGCCATGTCTGGTCTTTCCTTTCCATGTGAGTACCTCTCTTACAGATTCTTCAATTGCGTTAAATTCGTCGGACATATATGCTCAGGATAAATATCTCAAGTTCTCAAAGTAAGGTAGGTATTGTAAAGAGTAAGAGTAGAGTAATCACTAGTCACAATGCATGTAGTCTGCGGGCTCAAATTCTCAATCAGAAAAAGTGTCTTCCATGCATGGAATGATGGAATAAGTAAGCAATTATGTAAGGACTCGTTTGTAATAGATATGGGGCTTCATTAAATCGTGTTATGTCTGTTATGGCGTAGTCTAACGGTCTGGTGATGAGCCATCAATGCTTTTTGATCCATTCAGAGCAGTAGTCGAACAGATATATCATCTTCTAACGGCGATATTACTTCTCCATGGCGAAGTTCCCTATGTCATTGTTATGATATCCCAGCGAAGCTCTAATTTGACAATTTTTCCTTCTGCGAGGCTCCCTCTAGAATCTTCTATAGTCTTTCGATCTGGACTTTATTCTTACCTAGATTTCTAGCCTTCTTCCCAGTGATCTTCGTCTCGGTGATCCTTTTTCCATTCTGATTCTTATCCTCATCAGATATAGTCACTTCTCCCTGTCGATATTCTTTCTTTGGTTTCAAGGGTAATACTTCTTCATTGTATGGAACATGAATCTCAGTCCCCTGTGGTTATTCTAGTGTTCTTACAACTTTGACATCCGAGTTCCTGGTGTCAAATAGTGTTCTTACAACTTCGACATCCGAGTTCTTCTTTTCTAGGGTTTCCTTTTCTTCTTTTCTTCGGATCTGGTCTTTCTCAATCCAGGTCTTGCCTAACAAAGCTGGAAATGGGGCACTATTCTCAATAAACCTGATAACTTCAAATTCTTCTTCTACCAAAGTTCCATTGATGCTCAAAGATATATGGGTAATCCTTCCACATAGGGTTACCAATTTTCCTTTAAACAAACTTATTCCTCCCAATGAAGGAATCATAGCAGGCGTTCCTAGGGTTTCCCAAGTTATTTATGTCATAATATTCACCTATGTTTCCTCATCCAGAACACAGTCTATGTTGAAGTCTCCTATTCTTACTTCGATTTGCTCTTTGTTTTTGAATATTTCTGATAAACTGACATCTTTATGCCCATTCAGAGTTTCTTTCATCTATATTAATATTTTTTCTGATTCTTTATGGGGTTTTGCTATTTCTGGATCCGCCTTAGGGTTTTCTTCATGCAGGTTCATTCTTTCAAGCTTAGAAATCATTCTAGGGCAATCCAATACTTCATGGTCCAAATATTTGCAATAGAGACAAGTAGGTTTTCCACCAGGGCATTCCTTAGCTAGATGTCTCGGTCGTCTACAACTGTAACATAGGGTTAATCCTCTCTTCCTTTCAAATGATCCCCAACCTTTTCTGTACTGCTCACCAGGATCATAGTAGCTAGCCTACAAAAAATTATTTCTAGGATCCTACATCCATTTGTTAGTCCAAACATTCTTTCTATGCATAGGTATAACATATCTATCACTGTACTTATCAGATCTATTCATATCAAGAGTTATTTCATCTATTAATGCCCTAGTTTTCAAGATAGGACAGATTCTATCAAACATACCTAGATTCATTCTTTAGAGACAAAAATTTTCACTTATCTTACTTCTACAGAGAACAAAGCTTTCAGATCTAAATTTTTTAAACTATTCTTACCTTTATCGGAATGTTGAACTTGTAGATCTTACCTCTTTTCTTCAGAAACTTCCACTTTTACCTTTCTTAGAGCACAAAGCATTCATATCTCACTTATTTTTATTTAGATCCATCCTTCCTTCTTTAGCATAGATCTTTTCAGATCAAGTGGATTACTGCGTGCTAGGGTACAAATCCTCGCACCGAGATTTTACAGTTTCAGGCCAAATCTTTGCACAAAACTTCCTTTTCCTTAGTTCCCAACAATCACAGTTTCAGGTCCTAGCAACATATCCATTTGTTGTCACAGGGGCAGACCCAGGGTTCAACGCTACAACAATGCACCAACAAAACCCTAACTACCGACCCTTTCGACAACCCCTACGATGCAGATGGAGTCTCACCCGAGGTAGAGGCAGGGGTGGTTGCAAGACTCAGGTGTATGCAACCTTAGCTGGGACACAGATCTATGATCATATCACTTAGCAAGCACTTAGCATAGATCATTCATCAATATTCCCCTTAGATCTACTTCATCGCTATAACAGAGCATCACAACATTCACTTAGGTCTAGATCATTTTAACACTTAGAAACAACAAGACGAATCATATCTGGTAGACCAAGCACTTAGCATATTCATACACATAAGATTTGGCATTCATATACATCTCTAGAACTAAGCATAAGAAGTCTATCTAATCACATCTAAGCACTTAGCAATACAAAACATCTAAGAAGACACACAAAGCACAACACACAATATTTACGTGGTTCACCCCCACCCTGGGGCTACGTCCACCAACTCTTCTTCTTTATTAGCTTTAGTCATTCAGGTTATAACACAGAACTATCAGAATCATACTCCACATAGGACAGGAGATCTGTGTGCACCTCGCCAGATCCTCCTTCCTCTAGTAGATCTTGCACAGAGCCTCCTTACAATCTGTGTACTCAACACTTACAATACTTTCACTCAGCTCTGCAAGTCAACCACATAGATCAATTCTAACAATAAGCCCTTGGCTAATATTCCCCTCTACTTACATCGCCTAGATATCTATTTATACATTACAAAAGTGGGCCTAAGCATGGTTAAACCCATGGGCCGACATCCCTTTCCCATTAAATTGTCCCAAAACCTAAAAATGACGCAAAAAGTGGGTCAAGATCTCGTGATCTTTGCTTCTCTTGGCTCTTTGTCTTCGACAGGCTGTCGAAGTCCAAAAAATGGTCAAATATGACCTAGTATTCCTCAAAACTTGGTCAAGGGCCAACATATACCTAAGTGATTTTCCAAATACAAATTTATAGCATCTAATGAATCATGATTAAAGAAAAGAGAAAGAACCATACCAACACCTACCTGTGAATTCCATAATGTTTGTAGCAACATCCTGATATGATATGGTCCACAATGATGTAGAAACTTTACAAGGAAGAGCAATGCGGAGCTTGGAACATGTAGCGCAATGTAAATATGGAATAGACTTATGATGTAGTAATGGATCTTGGATATCATTATTCATAGAGCTACATGGAAGTCTTTTTTTAAAGAGCAACCTGGATGGAATCATTTATTTCTCACTTTATTTGAAAAAATTGTTTGCCAACAAGCTGGTTTTCAAACAAGATCTGTCTAACTGTGCCCAAAGGGTTTTCATAGTCAGAAAATTGTATTCCTGAATAATACCCGCTAACAAGTTGGTTTTCAAGCATTCCAAGGTCTGATGGAGCCTGAGACAAGTTTGCACCATCAAATTTATTAAGGTAAGGGATAGGATAAAAGGGAAAAATGGTATATAAGTGGGCCAAGATGAATTTATTATGTGGGTTAAGGGTGGGTGGAGAAGAAAATCATGGAAGTGATGGAGTGGTGGAGGCCAAAGTTTTGATTTAGGTGTACTGGTTATGTTAGCACTGAGAGTCACACTTAGACTGTTGTAAGTGAAATCCCACTACCCATCATAATGTAAATGGATTAAATGGTTTGAGTAGGTGGATCATCAATACTGAGAAAAAAAACATTCACTGAATGGAAATATAACAAGTAATAAACTTCTGCATCAAATCCTTTACCATAGAAATCTCATACATAATACTGCTAATAAAACCTACATTAGCAGTAATAATATTCAAGAAATATGAAAAGATATATGAACAACAAATAAATAACAATCTGATATGATAGATCTCATGAGTCTTCAATGGAAAAAATATTTACAGAACAGGCCCTCACGCTTACAATGAGCACACACAAGGAAACTGCATGGCTCCAACTCTCTCCAGCCTCTCTTGGGTCATGGAATGATCCCTTTTCTTATCAAAAAAAATTTAATTTATAGTGAATAATCTATATCTACCCTAAGGAGGTTGAAACCAAGGAGTTACATAGGATCCTCCTCAATTTAGGAGTCTTGTTACAAAAGATTCCAACAAAATCCCAACAAATTCCTATTTTTTTGGGATTTTGTGTATAATGATAAACGCCTTTTGAAATAGGTCATCCTGATTGATTTGTAGATGGAACATGTGTCCCTCATATGAAACTAACTCCAAGGAGACCATTCAAACCTTCCATGACAACTAGAATTCTTCCCATAGCTCGAATTTGCAAACTGTTAGAGTTCGCAGCACCTGTGACAACATGCACTATGAACTTTCTTGTAGGTGATGTTTTTATCTTTTCTCCAAAAATATGAAGTGGTTCAAGCTGAAGTTTTGTAAACAAGTCAAAAACACCATGTTTTTCATCCAGACAAAATTTTAGAGAAACCCTTCTGGGCATTAAAAAGTTACAATAAAAACAATCCTCTGTTGTGTGCTAATTGTTTACAAACTATCAAAAATACCAGTTCACAACGTCAGAACTGCAAACTTTCCTGTAGAAGATTTTTTTACTTTTGAAAATATTCAACACCTCAAAACTTATGTTAGAAGTCTAAACATGTTGCAAAACTCCATTTTCTTAATATATAACTGGGGAAATACATCAAAACTTATATTCATGGCTTACAACTCATATAAGATAGGTATTGAATCATCATAAGAATAGGATAAACACATTAACAACATTTGCAACTTTAAGCCTGCTTCAACAAATGATCAACCACATATTGTAAATGGATAGGGGTAAGAATTCACTCGTTTAAGTATGAATTTGAAAGGATGCAAAAGATAAAAGTTTCAGCAGTCTTAGAACAGAGTGTTTGCAACACAGTTCGCAGTGCCAATATGAAAACCAGCCAAAACCCCTCTCTCAACCCTCAAACATGATGAACACTCTCATGGAGTACCAGGTGGATCTAGGCTTGATGCTAACATATTTGAATTAGCACAGAGGTGTCTGCAAGTTTTCCAACCTCCAACTCTCTCCTTCAACCAGTTCGTAGTGAAATTCACAGCACCTGTCACCAGTTCGCAACGCCTGATTAAAACAAGATTTACATGCTTTGAGGAGACTGTTAGGATATCCAAATACCCGATGCCTGAATTTTTTTTAAAAATAGGCTCTGAAGATAATGAAATCCCTTAGCGTGAAAAAAAGGTAATGATGGCAATGAATGAATGGATCACTTGAGTACGCTGCAAACTCTCCTAGTGAGTTGGAAGCACATACAATTGCCTTTATCTTGACATTTAAATATATGGATGTTGAGAAAGAGAACCTTTTATGCAATTGAGAGGTGACATGTCATGGTAATGATGTAAGGATCAAAGGTGTGACTCAAAAACAAAATCAAAGTGGTTCTTTTTTACCCCTAAAATTCTATGTGCTAATATGGCTCCACAGGGGATGGAAATATCCTTGTGAGCTACCAAGAACATGAAGTTCCAATGCCTTATCCATCCCATCTCTGCAATATGTACTTTGTTTATGCCTTGAGAGAACCTCTGATCATTTATTGAAAACTAAAAAACACTCACTGCAAACCAAATTTTTGCATAGTAATCTTATTTATATACATCTCTGCACTAATCTATCCAGCTGAGCTTCTTTTCTTAATTGAAGTCAAACTTCCAATGCATCCAGGTGAGTATCGAATTGATGAAAATAACTCCTTCCATGAAATTGTTAAAAATAATTTTCAAGTGATATGAAGCTTGCAGCAAGAGGTTAGTAAGAAATTGATACTTACAACTATGATCTGAAATCATACCAACAACTGGATCATTAGAAACCTTTGAAAAATATAACTCTATGTAAAAATCCATAGGATCATGAAACTTATGAAGAGACATTTCTAATGGGTTAAGAAAACCATCTTGATCCTCTATGAAGGTTTATTCATCAATAAAATGATGGTCCTCATATACTTTACAACTACTCATATGTTGTTTAATGTTTGTTGCAAGTGCAGGTATAGAAATGATAGACATTTCCTCGTTGATCCTTGGACTTTTATGCTCATCAATAGGTGATAAAGAGAATTCCAACTACTGCTGCAATTCTCCCTTATCTTCTTCACTATATTCTCGTGGCTTAGATTCAAAATTGTCACATGTTCATATATCGATCTACTCATTATCATTTGAATACTCAAAGGAAACAATTTGATTTCCATGACAACTTAAAAGAGTGGATACATTTGATACAATGTCAAAAGTATCTACATCATGGATATCACTTTGAATATCATCAACCTCTTGATCATAATGAAAAGTGTCTTCTAATACAACATACTCTTTATGACTATTTTATCCTTTACTCAATAAATCGAATCCATAACAACATTTTTGATAAAGGAAATCAGCTGCAAATTTCTCTTTGCAAGACAAA
>JASDQU010736205.1:259671-304594 GCA_032191745.1 Picea mariana
AACCTCTGTTGAGATGAGGTTATTCTGGCTACCGCTATCAACGATGAAGTGCAGTGGGGTTCCTTTTACCCACATTTGTGAATGGAAGAGGCACTCTCCTTCTTATGGCTCATCTGGTTCATTAGGCTGGAGCTTGGTGGTAGCAACGGTGGCACTAGGTTTCGCGTCAATGATCCATCTTCCCCTTTCTGGTTTTGAATCAGAGTCAGAACCTGCATCTTATTCATAGGCTTTCACTTTGGCCACCAGCGACTGCTTTGAGTGATAGTCAGCAGTGTTATGCCAAGGGATCTTATGGAAGATGCACCACTTCCCAGTGTATTTATTTGTCTTTCCAGTGTCCTTCTTTGCTTGCGGCTTGGATTGGTTCTCCTGATACTGTCCATATTTTCTCTGTCCTTTGTTCTGTGGGTTTGGGCCACCCTTTCCTGGCTTTTTTTGTGAGGGGTTCCCAAGCCCAAATTGCCGCGTCTTTTGTTTGAGCTTCTGCTCAATTTTGACAACATATCGGTAGGCCGCGCCCAAGGATGAGATGTAAAAACATTCCATTTTGGTCTGGATGTATCTATGCAGAGAACCACGGTACTTGAGCACCAAATGTCACTCCAAATATTTGATACCCAACTTGGTGCACAAGGTATGGAATATATTTGTGAAATTTGGCACTGCTTGGTCTCTTTCTTGCCACAGTGTGGTCCATTTGGTATACAAGTCGTCATAACTTTTGACAGGGTAGTATTTTTCTTTAATAGCATCTCTGAAGGATTCCCAGGTGGCCATGACTATAAATAATGAGGGTTCCTATGTTTCCTTTTGCTCACAAAAATTTTTCCACCAATCTTTGACATGGGGAACGACTTTGAGGAGCGCAAAAGTAATCTTTTATCTATTTGAAAAGTTATGGACACAAAAAATACCCTTCTAGAAGATTCAACCACTTGTCTACAACATCCGTGTCTATCTGACCTTCAAATATAGGAATATAAAAGTTTATTTGTACCTTGAAGGGGGTGACGCCTCCGCTCGAAGAAGATGCGTCGCCTGTTGGTAGCTGCCGAAGGATTTGCGTGAAAATGTCCATCATCTCGTTCCTCTGTTGTGTGAGGGATTCCTCAATCAACAGTTTGAAAGGATCTCCTATCCTGTCATCTTTATTTTATCCTACCATGAGAGGTCGCTTGGGCATGCAAGAGATTTTTTCCTCAAGATAAACAAGATCGAGACCCAACTCTTTGTACTTCGACCTCGTTGGGGACATGCATTAAGACGACAAGGAGAAGACCGCTCTAATACCACTGCTCCAGATTTATGAGCAGAACGAAATTAATACATATTAGTAATAGGTTCTTAACACAAAATAACAGAGATACAGTAAAACTGGTTTTATATTCAATAAAGAAATAAGTTGAAACTGTAAAATGCAGCGTAAACAAGATTGTTGGAATGGTGGTGGATTATCTCTGAGAAGAGATGTGACGGCTTCGCTCATTTGCAAGAAGATTATTACAATGAGGCTCTGAAGGCATTTTTACAATAAACAAGAATTCCAAAAACCCTAGACATCCAAAAACCTAACCCTAGGAGATGAAGCGCCAAAAGTCATGTGGGCCCCGTTTAGGTAAGTTAGTACATCAACTTCCCGGGGTCATAACTTTTGCATACGATATCTGTTTTAGGCGTATGATAACCCGCTGGAAAGGTATCATCAAGGAGATTCATTTTGAGGGAAATATTAAAGGAGTTTGTATATTGTAACCTTTTTTCCCAAAAAACATCGTTTAGGGCCTCAAAATGGCTCCGGAAGTGAAAGACTGCTAAAAATAGTAAATTGCCAAAATTGCCAGAAAATTGTTTTGGGCCAATTGGAAAAGATGGGTGGCCACCGATATCCACCTGGATCACCTTTTCTCTCTAAAAGTTCTTACCTTGGACTTCTCATAAAATTTGATGTCTTGGATCTAAATAACTTTTGAAGTGTGACACATTGGTATCAAAAGCTTGTAAATATGTATTTTGGCTCCTAGACATAATTTCATATCTATATATGTAAAATTGTTGTGCATTATTTTAAGTAAGAACCAGTAGTGGAACATAGTTCATTAGCATATGAGCAATGCACTCTTAAAATGTAGCAAGAGTGAGCCAATGGTCATGTCTAATAAAATATTTTTTGTTTTTCTAAAACTAAATGGAAACAATATTGGAAAGGCATCTGTAGTACTAAGGGCATGTTACTTAGGGAGTTAGCTCATCTATAATCCAGTTGGAAAATATCACTTTTATAGGTGTCATTCTGCATGCCTTTAAAGGAAAACTAGAATCCCCCCATCCACCTCTCTCTGAATTTAAGAGAATCATGTTATACAAGGTATAGGGTTGGGGAAAGACATTTCAAATCATGTGGGACATGCAAGTATCTCTGTTGGGGCTATGGACACTCCCTGGTGGTGTAGAAAGGATTGTGACACTGGGGTGACTCTATGGGGGCTATGGACACTCACTGGTAGTGGAGCAATGCCAAAGAAATGCATACTCGACTTGCATTTTCAACATTCCTAATGTATCGTTTCCTTGTGTACTTCTTCTGTCTTTTCGAAGCAATGCGGCATAAAAACTTATGTTCTAATAATCATTCTATTTTGGACATGGATTTGACCTCTCCCTTGCATCATATAAACTTGTCTCACCCAAATCTTGTGCTTATAAGAAACTATGGGACCTACTCATTCTCCCTTGGGTTATGCACTGCAATTGTTTATGATCTTCAAAGTTTTATGCTTAGATATATTTATGCAGAGACTCATGGATTTTCTCAGTGTGTCACCATTTTTTGTGCCAGGAATCAACACCTTCCCTTTTTCTTTTGATTTTTCTAGTCGAGTCATTTTTGGCCAAAAAAATGGGATCCCTTGTGTTTTGACTTGAAAACCTCTTTACTTACCTATGAGACTAATCATTTGCTTGACCTACACTAAGGCTCCTCATTCCCCTTTGATGAACTTTCTCTACCTTTCAAGATTGGTTTGTTTTTGTTTAAGTTTTACACTTAATTTTTTTTTGGTCCATTGGAAGAACTCATAAGAACATCCCCGGTACACACCGACGAACTTCTTGTAAACTCCTCTGATAGACGTAATTTATCACCACTCAAGTTAAAAGTAAATCCTCCGATGCAACCAGAAGAGTTCCCATGAACTATGCTGGTTGAACTAAAGGAGTTTACCCAACCTTCTCCGATGCACTAAGCCATTGACCAACAAAATTATTGAAAACCCTTCCGATAAGTGAGTTTGGGCATCACCTGAGTTAATCATATCTCCTCTGATGTAGTTGGAAGAGTTCTCACAAAATCCTCCAGTGCAACCAAAGGTCCTCTCACCAACTATTCTGGTATGACCAGACCACTTCCAAACTTCACCACCGATAATACCTTTAACAGAAGGTCGGGTTCCTCCCAACCCCTTCAGTTTTCTCAAAATTTATTCCATGTATACAAAATAATCATTTCCCCTATGTATTTTTTATCATTTTCTTATAGCCAAGGAGAAAAAGGGAGCGCCAAGTGATCCGGTCGATGAACTACCATACCCGTGAGAGTATTCATCCTCCAACTTACCCCCCTGTCCATGTGTCATATAATGTCCATGTAAGCCCTAAAAAATGCATCTCGGTCTGCATTTTAATATTCGACCACATAATTAGTGTTAGGGTTGGTCTCTAGTAGCAGGCACCACTAAACCTATCTGCCGACTCCTCAACCTCATCCTCTGCTAGACATACCCAAACTATTTTCTTCAGTACCAATGTCCCTTTCTTCCTCAACTCTATAGGAAACCCTAACCACACCTCGACTCTACCTAATTTTTCAAACTCCTCCACATAACCCCCATGTACCATGGCCGTTGAATCCCTTCGCATCTCATCAGACCAGAGGTTTTACCTCGTCCTCCCAACTAGACTACTGATCTAGTCACATCCATGACCTATCCCACAACTTGTTCCTTGTCCAGGTGAGGTGTCCTACCAATAGTCTACCCTAGAGTTGGTTCAAACCTTAAACATCTCCCTTTCATGACTCTTAGTCATTTCTTCATGGTTGAACTTCATGCATCTGATATTGATGTAAAGCTCTTTTCAAACCAGAGTTGTGCATTGAAGCTTGGCAAAGGTCGAGCCCTCCCCATCCATCACTTAGCCAATTTTTCAAAAAACCATATAGTCGACAAGGTTTCCATTATAGTCTCTGATGCACAACTGGTGGAGTTATTGTGTTTGATTCCAAGACTTATCAGAGGAGTTAATTAAAACTCGTCCAATATTCATCCCCAACTTGTCGGAGAGTGTTAATACAATATCTTTTGGTAGTTCATCAAAATAGTTAACAAGAATCCCTTCGGTACCACGTCGACACACTTAATAAGAAAAATTCCAGTTGATCAATGGTATTGACACCAACTCTGCCAGCATATACGAAGAACTTTCCATGAACTATTCCAACCCCACTATTAGACTTTTGAATATTGAATCTGATACTAACTTGCATCCCAACGAGGTTAATACAAATTACATCGATACAAAATTTCTCACACCAGTGCACTTAGTAGGATATCCTCTGGTTCAAATTGATGAAGTTCCCACCATTTTCTCTGGTACATACTGGATCACTTTCCATCCTTAGCACTGGTTCTACTTTTCTTTGTCAGCCAAGTTGGCATCAACTTTATTGATCCACCTGGTTTTCTCCTCGAAATTTCACCATGTCTTGGATCATCTTGTCTTCTTCAGAAGTTGACTTCCCCCCTCAAATTGACTCGAGTGATTCCACATGTACATTGTCATATTTATCTCTAACATCCATTTATTTCTCAAATGCTCAAGTTTTATATGCTTACAAGAACTAATGCTTCATGTTTACCTTCTTATCATATTTTATTACCGGTTTTATGCACCAATTATGATTGTGTGTTGCTAATTAAAATATGTTTCCACACAAGAAGACAACCAACAAAGTTCTCACGACAAAGCTTAGGAAAGTGTAAGCAATTAAGAGGAAGAAATTGATTCCTTAGGGTAGTATATGACAATATTACAAGGCTCTTATAAAAAGGAGAAAATCCACTCAAATGGGGTGAGGTTTTTCATATGTTCAAAAACTAAAACTTCCCCATGGATGTCAAAGACCAAGATGAACTCAAAATCTTCAAAAACATTCGGAGGTCAGGATTGCATAGGGTGGCAACTCATGCAACAATGTTCCCTTGTGCAGATGCGATCTCATGGATCCTCAAGCATGTGGATCTGAACAACCGATACATAATTAACACTAAGGGGGAGCCCATAGCATCATTCCAAGCATTTGATCTAGCCAAATATTATCATTTGGAAAAGGAACCTGATCATTGGATGAGGAACTCCTCAACAAGTTCCCACACAATGCAAAGGACCTATTCAAAATTTGGTACAATCCAGATAGAAATTTGAAGCTCAAACCATTTGGCGAGTATCCGACCACTGTGTTGAGAATGCCATACCAATACATCGTGGCGATGCTTTGAAAAATATGTAGGGAACAAGATGCCTCATGTAACACCCCCCATCCCAATTGAGGGACATTACAGTGTAGAATACCCATAAAAACGAAATTTTACAACTAACTAAATTAATTCTTTTACAACTAATTGATTTCATGTAGCTTTCAACTACGAATTAAAAGCATATTTAACTACTGTTCACTACCATTACATTGATGCATCTACAAAATACTGAAATAGGCATGAATGCAGCTAATAAACTTCATTACAACAACATATTAAATATGTTCTCATACTCATAGTTCATGCACAACAATTAAAACTCATAATACAATGGAAACAAGGTAAAACACTTATATTTTCACAATAATTGTGCAACTAGTTGCTTGGGATGAACGTTCCACCCAACCATAGACTGACTGTTCCAAATCTCAATATCCATTCACCCCCGAATCAAGGCTAGTAATTCACAAAAGAGGGTGGTCTCTCATAGTCCACTAACAACTCATAAAACTCACAACCCACTTGTATCTTCCTACAACTATCCCAATTTCCCACCAACTCTCTTCCTCTTGATCTACCCAACCCAAAGAATGTACCCCTTCACTGATATTAGTCCCTCTGGCATGCCATTCATTTATCAGGGTCTCTCTGGTAGAAGTAACCAATAATCTCTCAGATGGGAACTCAAAAGAAATTGCTGCAAGGAAAAATACCAACAAACCAACAACAAACACTTGTTGTTATAGTGCAACTCGCCCAAGAGTTCACTCTTCAGTCCTGACAAACTGGATCTTCAGTTTTCTAGCTCCAATTATCTTCAATACACTCCAACATACTCTATAATTCTCCCTCCATGGCTGCACCATCTCCAAGCTCTCTTTCTTTCTCTCTACTTGCCCCTCATACACAAAAACTCAATGTGTAAAGTTGTTGTCCTGACCCATGCGAATTTCCTCTCTTTGGCTTGCCTTTCTTGACTCACACTCTTCACCAAGCTAATTGTACTCAACTCCCATGTTCCCAATAACTTTTGGATGTGACCACTCACACCCACTCTCTTACATGTTTTCAATGATTGGCTTTAGGAACACTCAATAAAAAATTGGAAGGTTCATAAAGCAAATAACAAATTTAGGAAAAATGGGCTGAATAAATATACATGGGTAATTCCCCCTTGGACCCCATCTTGGCCATTATCCCAGACTCTCTCCTCTCTTGTGGATTAATTCAGCCCCCATCTCTGTCCATGTCCCCTTATCAACTGACATCACATTTTATTATTAAAACATAGAAATACAATTCTCCTATTACATCGCTTTGGTCGTAACCATACATTATATCTACATAAGCATTAATTAAACCAGGTATTATAGAGGGGATGCTACTTCCCCTAAAATTGTGCGCCATACTCGGTGCACACTATGTCGATATACATACATACAAAAATTTACATCACATTACTTTCATATAATAAAATTATGCAATTTTACAACTCCAACAACAATTCTAACCATAATCTCCTATTCCTCTTAAGTCACTGACCCAAGGAATGCACCATTCATTTATCAGGGCTTACCTAAGGGATGTACCATCCGTTTATCAAGATTAACCCAAGGAATGAGCCATTCTTTTATTAGGGTCCTCAACACAGTTGGCTAGGACTATGAGATGTGGTTCTAGAACTCTAGCCACTCAAAATGGAGTCTTGCATTATGTTTTCTTAAAAATTGAAAAAAAATTGTGGGTATTCTTCCCACATGTTTTCATCATGCTCCCATGTAGCATATTCAGGACCGTAGAAGGTCCATTGAACCTTTACTATCCCTATGGCCTTGTTCCCAAGCACTTTGAATTTTCGTTCCAGGATGCGTACTAGTTCCACCCAAAAATCCCCTTCGTGCTCCACCTGGATCATATTCCAATCAATTATGTGGTTAGGGTAAGGAACATACTTCTTTAACAATGAAACACGAAATACATTATGCACTCTCATGGATTCAGGAAATGCTAGAATGTATGCAACTGACCCTATCTTTTCTAATATTTCAAAAGGTCCACAATATCTTGTTGCCAACTTTGGGCAACTTGATAAGTTCACATGTTCACCCACTTTGAAATCTCTAAACACTCTATTCTTGTATGCATAATTTTTTTCCCTATCCTCTACATCCTTTAAATTGTACTTTATCTTTTCCATCTGCTCTCCCATTTCCATTAATAAATTTGGCCCAACAACTGCTCTGTCTCTTGGATTATCCCAATTCACTAGTGTGTTACATTTTCTTCCATACAATGCTTCAAATGGACTCATGTTCAATGAGGCATGATATCCATTTTTGTAGGCAAATTTCACTAAGTGGAATATAATCCTCCCACTTTGATGATCCATCACATACATTCTAAGCATGTCCTCAATTATCATGTTAGTCCGCTGTGTTTTCCCATTTGACTCTGGGTGTTAAGTTGTACTAATTTTAGATTTGTCCCAAAGGCTTTGAATAAACCCTTCCAAAAATTGGAAGTAAAATTTGGATCTCTATCTGAAACAATTTCCTTAGGCACCCCATGTAGCTTGACAACTTCCTTCATATATATTTCTGCAATATTTATTTTCTTGTGTGTAGTCTTCACTGGAATAAAATGTGCTTCCACAGTCAATTTATCCACCACCACCATAATGGAATCATGCTGCTTCATTGTTCTGGGAAACTTTGTAATAAAATCCACTATAACTACTTCCCACTTCCATTATGGAATGGGAAATGGTTGTAGCAAATCTGCTGGGTGTCTATGCTCTATATTCACTTTTTGGCATTCTATACATCTGCTTATGTAATTAACCACTTCCTTCTTCATTCTTGGCCAAAAATATTGGCTTCTTACAACTCTAATTGTCCTTTGATATCCTGGGTGTCCAACATATGAAAAATTATGCATTTCCTTCAGAACTACATTTTTCAGCTCACTGAAACTCAACACATATACCTTGCATTTGTACATGAGAATTCCATCTTCTTTCAATTCATAAGAATCAAAATTTTGTTGAAAATTACCTGGTTGTAATATCTCTTTTATTTTTAGATATTGTTGATCTGAATTTGCTGTTGCAATAATATTATCTTTTAGATCAGTTATGTACATGCTAATGGATGGAACATGCACTTCATGAGATCTCATGTTGAGTGCATAAACCAATTGATTCTCCTTGCCTTTTATATGGTTAATTTCAAAGTCATATTCACTCAGAAATTCCAGCCATCTAGATTGTCTGGCATTTAGTGTTGGCTGTCCAAACAAATGATTCAAACCACAATGGTCTGTTCTTAGCTCAAATTTCTTACCTATGAGGTAATGTCTCCACATTTTTAATGCATGTACAATTGCTGCTAACTCTAGATCACGGGTAACATAATTCCTCTCATGCTCTTTTAATTTTCTAGACTCATAGCACACCACATGATATTTTTGACTAAGGAATCCACTGAACCCTTCCTTGCATGCATCAATGCACACAAAAAAATATTCATCCATGTTTTACATATTCAATATCGACACACTTGTCAATATTTCCTTCAATTATTGAAACCTCTCTTCACACTTGGAAGTCCATTAAAACTTCACTCCCTTCTTTTGCAAATAAGTGATTGGGCTTGCAATCTTTAAGAACCCTTTTATGAATCTTCGACAATAATCGACAAGACCCATGAATGATATGACCTCTGTGACATTCTTCGTCATTGGCCATCCTCTAATGGCCTCTATCTTCTCATGATCCAATGTTATCCCATCTGCTGAAATTATATGCCCCAAGTAGTGAATATTATTTTGGTAAAAGATGCACTTACTTAGATTAGCATACAATCTATGCTCTCTTAAAACTTGCAACAACATTCTTAAATGTTGCTTATGTTCCTCTTCTCACTTAGAGTAGACATGTGCATCATCTAGGAACACAATTACAAACTTGTCCAGGTACTCTTTGAACACTCCATTCATTAGACACATAAAAACTGATGGGGCATTTGATAGTCCAAATGTCACTACTGTGAACTCATAATGCCCATATCTTGTCCTGAATGTTGTCTTTCTGATGTCTTCTTCTTTTATCCTTACTTGATGGTAACCTGATCTCAAGTCAATCTTGGAAAATATTCTTGCACCTTTCATTTGATCAAACAAATCTCCAACTCTTGGAAAAATATACTTGTTCTTTATGGTGACCTTATTTATCTGTCTAAAATCAATAAACATCCTTAAGGTTCCATCTTTCTTCTTCACAAAAAGAACCAGGGCTCCCCAAGGTGACACACTTGGGTGTATATACCCCTTCTTTAATAATTCTTCAATTTGCATCTGCAACTCTTTAAATTCTTGTGTGCCCATTCTGTAAGGTGCCTTGGACACTGGGGTAGATCCTAACACTAAATCAATAGAAAAATTAATGTCTCTCTTTGGTGGAAATCCTAGGATTCCCTAAAAACATCTTCAAAATCCCTCAAGACTGGATGATATTTAATGTTTGCCACTTTATCTTTCGTTCCCTCCTCCATATGGGCTGCAAAAATCTAACATCCCTACCTAAATCTCTTTTTCAACTGCATAGATAAAATCTCTCTAACAACTACAACTCTTGGAATGCCTTGAATCTTGCCTTGTTTTCCTTCTTCATCAACAAATGTGATTGTCTTGTTATAACAATCTATGAAAACATGGTGTTTTTCAAACCAATTCATGCCATTTAGAAAATAATATGAACCCAATGGTATTATGTTTACATCTATCTTTGTGTTGAGTTCATTCATGTATACCAGACAATCCTTAACCAATTCATTGATCCTTCTCTTAGCTCCTGTGGCTAACTAAACTAACCAAGATTTCTTATGCTTACTCCTTTGCAAGTGAAATATTTCAACAATGTTAGCATTTATGTAACTATGGATAGCTCTAGAATCAATTAAAATTGATATGGTTTGGTTATCAATATTACCTTCCACTTCAAGCATGGGGGATTGATATTTCGTTTTCTTTTTGTCCAAGACTGCATAAATCCTTGGCATGTTTCCTTCCATGTCTTTCACCGTTTCAACTTCCTAAATGTTATAGACAGTTTTCATTCTTTCTCCTTTGTAAGGGAAGTCCCTATATAAATGATTTTCCTCACATTCCCAACATTGTACAGGCTGTCGCCTTAGCCTTTTCCCAAATGAATATGCATTCTTGTGCTCATTTTGGGATGCTTGACCTTGTTTATTTGCTTGGGAGTTATTTCTGAAAAAGGGTGGCTTAAAACCTTTCTGTCTTTGATCCCTTTTTCACTTTATCTTGTCATTCCAAGCTTTTTGAAAAACCAACCTTCCTCTGCTCTTCTCATAAAGATGCTTTGCTCTCCTTATGGCTTCCTCCGAGGTATTGGGGTTATCATATTGGATCTTGTCACTATAGAGGGAGGGTAACCCACTTAGAAACCTTTGGATTTCGACCTTCTCATCTTTGATGAAGTCAACATACTTTAACAATTCAAAAAACCTATTTTCATATTCCTCCATCGTCATGGTTCCCAACTTGAGTTCAAAGAACTCTTTCATTTTCCTTTCATAGTAATTCTCAAACAAATATTTCTCCTGGAAATATCCTTTGAATTTCCTCCATTATATCCTCTTCTCATCAATTTTCTTGGCTTTCTTAAGTTGATACCACCACATGACTACCTTTCCATGCAAGTGGTAGGTGGAAATTATAGCTTCTACCCGAGAGGGGTAATCACGCAGTTGGAAATATTTCTTCATTTCCAACAGCCATACCTCAACCTCTTCTCCTTTCATGTGCTCAACATTGAAAGTTGGTGGCTTGATCTTCCTGAGTTCACCTTGCAAGATGTTTACCTCATGCCTTCTCCTTTGCCTCCGAGCAAGAGAAACATTTGTGCTACTCCCTGGCCATGGACTTGCATGAGTTCTTCTGGTGGATTACTTTGGAGAACAATGGCACCTGATCATGCTTCTTGAATTCTTATCATTTCCATGATCATCCCTTTTGCTATGGGATATAGAAGCTGGCACTTGTCTAGAACTATTTTCTTGATTAGGGCCAGAGTCCTTGTTGACTTGCTTATGCAACATGTTTAAGATCTAAAGTATCTCTTTTTGAGCCTTGATAATCCTTTCATTATTAGCTCTATAGCTCCGCACTTATCTATGAAGACTTCTCATAGTGACAGGATCATGGTTATCCCTTGTCCCATTAGAATATGTCTCAACATTCCCCATGCTGAAATGAAGACCTCTGATATCTTCCTCATGGCCATAGGATCCCTGATCATCCTCCATAACTCCAATCATCATATAAGAACAAAATTTTCTTTTCTGTATCTCTAAATATGCAATAAATGTGCATGTAATAATTACCATTAGAACATTCATTGACCGAGGAGGATCTTGGTGGCCACCCATCTATTCCAACTTGCTCAAAATAGTTCATTGACAATTTACTATTGTTAGCAATTTTTCGGTTCCTAAACTTCTGGGGCTGTTTTGAGGCCCTAAACAACGTTTTTTGGGGATTTGGGGCCTATGCGACTGCCAAAGGTACTATCTTAGGCCAATAAAAAATCATTCTTCTCAGTTAGACCTTTCCAATGGTGTATCGAGTACCCCAAACAGAGATCATATGCAAAATTTACGCCCTCAGGAAGTTGACGTATCAACTACCCCCATCAGGGCCTGCAAACCTTTTGGCTTTTCATCTTCTGGGGTTGGGGTTTTGGATTTTCCTTATGTTAAAAAGGCCTTTGGAGCCTCATTGTAAAAATCATCTTCTTGTGAATGCGAGTAGCCGTCACATCTCTTCTCAAATATAAGATACCACCATTCATGAATCTTTCACTCTGTATTTTTACAGCCTCTATACATTTCTTTCATTAATAGATATAATGTATTACTTATTTCTCTGTTTCTGGAAATATTTATGTGTTTTTCATTGTAATATCTTTGCTTTCATTTTGTTCTAAAAACTAATCCAGATCATGCATTGCATAAAACATTTCATTCATTATAATACAAGTAATTTATTCATCAATTTAAGAAGGACACATTGCACCAATTAAAATTCTTATTCCCTTGATGCACTCCTCTCTTAAACAACTTTCCAATGACTGTTTGTTTGCTCAAATCCGAGCTTCGAGAAAGTTATGGTCCAGATAAGTTTAGGGTATTTTACCCAATTTATCCTTGCATGCTACACATGTCTTTTTTCACTCCCCACACATTTTTAGGTACCCATAACCCAATTCTAGCTCCATCTCTGGCTTCTATGGGTCATAATATTTCCATCGACTACTCCTGTGCCAAGGTACACTTTTTTTTGCGAACATTTTATCTCATTGGAAACATATCCCCAAGCTCTTTTATTTGAGATGCAAAGACATAGTTTACGTTGGTACAATCTATTCTCACAGGTTTTCATTGGCTAAAAACATCGTCTAGGCCCTCAAAAATGCCCAACAAGTTAATGACTTTCAAAAACCACAAAATTTCGCATAAAATTGTTTTTTTTACTATTGTGACGACCCTTTAAATCTAAGCCGTTGATCTCAAAATGGGTGTAATATGAGACGTTGATCTATGCTCCATCGAACATCGACGACTAACATTCTCCCTTGGTGCGCAAAACACTTTCCCTAAACTACCGACCTGACCGTTGACCATCGACCCAACTCCCTGGCGACTGATTTGCACACAACTCTTAATCAGCTGATTCGATCGTTGGTCATCAAAAATATTTATTGGTGAATCAAAACTCCTCGTAAATTCAGTCGATGCATGGCCATCAACCCATCGATGATCGATGATCCCCGACGACTGTCGAAAACAATTCCCTAATTCAGTCGACCCGATTGTCGATCGTCGACCACTTCTGGGATGACATGGAAACTGCTGATGTGGAATGACATGTCATCCCGAAGTGTCAGCTTTCCTGACATGGAATGAAAGGTATACGTTGACATGACATGACACATGGTTGTTTATTCAACATGACACATCATCACCCTCTTACCTCCATCGTCCATCGATCGATTCTATTTAATGACCCGAACACCTCGCCGAATTCAGATGATGCTCAACCATCAACCCATTTACCTTTGATGATCTCTCTTGCTTGATTCGAAACACTTCATCGAATCCAAGTGATGCCCGACCATCGACCATCGACCATCAATGATTTCTGTTAGTGATTGAAAATACTTCACTAGATTTGGCTGACTCGACCATCGGCGATCAAGAGTCAGAGATGTGTTTTGACTGAATCAACTCTTTACCATTTCGACTGACCTAACCATGGACCATCGACCATTTCTCTTGGAAACTTCAACACTTAGAATTTTTTTGACATTTCGTTGATCGATTTGGACCATCAATCTGATCCATTTCAAAAAACCCCCGAAATGAATCTTGACCATTAATTTTATCAACCTTCAAAATGACTGAAACATTGTAAATTTTTAAATTTATCAAGGTGAATCTCGATCGTTGATCTTGATATCAAACACAATCTAGGCCATCGATTTGCCAAACTGCCTGCAACTCTACAATAGAAATTAAAACTTGAAATTTGACCATTCCAAGTCAAATTCAGCTGTGCAAATTTGCATATTGGCTCCATTGAACCTCTTAAATAGATCTGACTCCTTTAAACCTTAATTTACTCATGAATTTGGGAAATTTCACTCTACTCTTAACCATTTTCCCTAAATTTACACAGACCGAAGGCTGCGACAACATATTTCTCAATTCACACCCGTTCTTGGCCCATTCAAGCTCGATGTTTGAACCCAAGCGCTTTGATACCATAATGTGACGTTCCCTATCCCAACCGAGGGACATTACAGTGCATAATACTCATAAAAACGAAATTTTACAACTAACTAAATTAATTCTTTTACAACTAAGTAAATTAATTATTTTACAACTAATTGATTTCCTATATCTTTCAACTACAAATTAAAAACATATTTAACTACTGTTCGCTACCATTACATTGATGCATATACATCATACTAAAATATACATGAATGCAGTAATAAACTTCATTACAACAACATAAAAAATCTATTCTCATACTTAGAGTTCATGCACAACAATTAAAACTCATAATACCACATAAACGAGGCAAAACACTTATATTTTCACAATAGTTGTGAAACCAACTACTTGGGATGGATGTTCCACCCAACCATAGAGTGACTGTTCCAAATCTAAAAAATGGGTCACCCTCGAGTTGAGGCTAGTAATCCAAAAAAGAGGGTGTTCTTTCACAGTCCACTCACAACTCATAAAACTCGCAACCCACTGGTATTTTCTTACAACTATCCCAATTTTCCACCATCTCTCTTTCTCTTGAACTGCCCAACCCAAGGAATTTACCCCTTCACTGATCTCAGTCCCTTGGGTGTCCCATTCATTTATCAAGGTCTCTCTGGTTTAGGTAACCAAGAATATCTCAACTGGGAACTCAAAGGAACTTGATGCAAGGAAAACTACCAGAAAATCAACAAAAAACACTTGCTGTTGCAGTGCAACTCGCCCAGGAGTTCACTCTGTAGGCCTGACAATGTGGCTCTTCAGTTTTCTAGCTCCAATTCACTCCAATATGCTCCGACATACTCTAGAATTATCCCTCCATGGTTTCACCAAATTCAAGCTCTCTTTCTTGTTCTCTACTTTCCCCTCATGCACAAAAACTCAATGTGTAAAAATGTTGTCCCAATCCATACAAATTTCCTCCCTTTGGCTTGGATTTCTTGACTCACACTCTTCCCCAAGATGATTGTGCTCAACCCCCATGTACCCAATAAATTTGGGGTGTGACCACTCACATCCACCCTTTTACATGTATTCAATGATTGGCTTTTGGAACACTCAATTAGAAATTGGAAGGATCATATAACAAATAAGTTTTTTAGGAAAAATGGGTTGAATTAATATACATGGGTAATTTCCCCTTGGACCCCCTCTTGGACATTATACTAGACTCTCCCCTCTTTTGTGGATTAATTCAGCCCCCAATTCATTCCATGTCCCCTTAGCAGCTGGCATCACATTTTATTATTAAGACATAGAAATACAATTCGCATATTGCATCGCTTTGGTTGTAGCCACACATTGTATCTACACAAGCATTAATTAAACTGAGGACTATAGTGGGGATGTTACACCTCCAAATTCATAGTGTCCCTAATTCCCTTGATCTATTATTGTGCAGATGAAGGGTCAATGTTCAATTGGGTTGATATCCTATAAGAAAGCTTAGAAAAATCCATCACAACCATCAAAGAGACTGAACGTGAAAAATTCCCAAGTTTCCATTGAAAGGAAATAGAACACTTCCATGCTAAACCTAACAAAAGAGAGGAAGAAAGATTTAAGCTGTAAAAGATATGACAAATAAAACACACAGTACACAAAGATTTTACTCTAGAAATGCAAACGGGAAAACAAGCATTCCTTGAGTGCCTTGCTCTCTTTTTGTCTTATTCTTTTAGAATAAAAGGTTACATGCCTAGCCTTGGTCTACACCAAAGACACAATCAACATCATACCTTATTTATTTACACAAGAACAACCATGTAGCCAATTTGACTTACATATACATGACCAACAACCTCTGAAACGATTTCTCTAAAGATTAACTTTTACAACATTACAACATGCCTTATTTATAGGCTTTACAATAGGAAAAACCCTAAACAAAAGCACCCAAAAATGACTACAGATCCATGCATATCATTGGATACAAATCCCATGAATCTCAAGATTCTGTTATAGTCGACTACCAATTCAGATTACCAGTTGACTACCAGTTGAATTTCATTGGGTCTTTAGTCAGTTGCCACATGACCGCCAGTTGACCTCTTGTCGGTTGACCTCTTCGACTTGCTATCGATTACTTCAAATTCAACTTTTCTCGTTCAATCCACTTCAAAATTTGATTTTCACTGCAAAGAATATAACAACCCACCATTCTCCCACTTGTTGTCTTCTTTGCTAAAACCATGAGATTCCTGAACTTCTGTTCACAGACCCAGGGAAATAATGCTCATTGCCTCTCTACACCAAGAGAACTTCACAACAATCACAAACTTGGTCAAAGATTCTGCTATGTTTTCCAACGTGTCTACTTTCTCCAGTGACACCTTGTTGCTTCCCACCATCCTTCTCATGAAATGGTATTGTACATCAATATGTTTAGTCTTTGAATGATAAGTTGGGTTCTTTTCCAGAAATATTGCGCTTTGACTGTCAAAATTTATTTTCATATCTCTCTGCTCAAACCCTATCCCTGAACACAACCTTTGTATCCATACTGCTTCTTTGCTTCCATGAGTGGATTCCATGTATTAATATTCCATTGTTGACAGGGATACGACCGCCTATCGCTTACTCATCCAACTAATTTCTCCATTGAACATCTTGAACACATATCCATTGGTTGACCTTTCTCGATCCAGATCTCAACCCAGTTGGTGTCGACAAAGACATGTACATCTACTTCACTGTCACCTCTAGGTTTTCCTTGGTAGCATATAACATAATATTTTGTGCCACACAAATACCTTAATACTCTCTTGATAACTGTCCAATTCTCCTTTCCAGGTGTTGACATGTTTCTTCTCAACACTCCCACTGCATGGGCAATGTCTGGTTGAGTGAAAACCATCACATACATTAGACTACCAACAACACTTGCATAGGGAACATGTGCCATGTACTCTATCTCTTCCTTTATCTTTGGATACTGTTCAACAATTAGCCTTGCTCTCATAGGAATTGACACCTTTACAGGTTTGCAATCCTACATGTTGAAAGGTTTCAATACTATTTCAATATATTTCTTCTGGTTCAACCAAAGCTTCCTAGCTATTTGATATTTCTTGATATCCATTCCTAGAATGAAGTTCGCTTCACCGATATCCTTCATGTCGAACTTAGAGGATATCTGCTTCTTCACCTCCTTTATTGCATTCATGTTGTTTCCAATCAACAACATGTCGTCGACATATAATGCTACATATACGGGACACCCACATTGAACTTCTTTGGAATATATGCAATTATCAACTTTGATTCTCACAAATCCCAAACTAAGGATGTATGTATCGAAATTTCAGTACCACATCCTTGGTGATTTCATTACACTGTAGAGGGATCTTTTCAATTTGCACACCAGATATTCTTTCCCTTTACTACAAATACTTCAAGTTGTTTCATGTAGATTTCTTCTTCCAGGTCCCCATGTAGGAACACTATCTTTACATCCATTTTTTCTATTTCCATATCAAATGCTACAACTAGAGACATTAGTACTCTAACATAAGTTAATTTTGCAACGGGGGAAAAAATCTCACCGAAGTCGACTCCTTCGACTTGGAAATATCCTTTCGCTATCAGTCGATCNCTTCTTTTTGAATATCCACTTGCTACCGATGAGATTTATTCCATTAGGTAATTTGACTAAATCCCACATCTCATTCTTGTTCAAGGATTCCATTTCTTCGATCACAACGTCCCTACTAAGTCAACTGCCTCCCTTACCATCTTGGGATCCTCGTTAGTGGATGTTAACACAAACTCGAAACGAAAGTCGGAAGGACTATACATTTTGATTGGTTTTGTTACTCGTTTAGACCTCCTTACAATTGAGGTTGGTTGTTTCACCTCTTTGTTTGATTTAGTTGACTCATCTGAATCATCTTCTTTGTTCCTCAGTTCAAACCTCACATTCTCTAGATTATTCTCCGTTTGAACCATCACTTCAGACTCAAACTTCCTTCCAACTCTTTGAAGACCACATATCGACTGTACACTATTTTATTTGATGCATAATCCTAGAGCTTATATCCTTTCATTCCTTATTTGTATCCAATAAAAATACACTTGACTACCTTCTTGTCCATATTTCTCCTTTTTTCATTGGGAACATGCACAAATGCATCACAACCAAATATTTTGAGATGAAAAACTGAAGGCTTCTTACCAGACCATGCCTCATGTGGAGTCGTGTCAACTAGTGTTGACGAAGGAGACATGTTCACAAGATATTTTGCAGTGTTAATTGCCTCTGCCCATAATTATTGTGCGAGCCCAACACCACTGAGCATGATCCTTTCCTTGTCCATCAACATTGTTTTCATTCTCTCAGAAACTCCATTTTGTTGTGGGGTATATGGTGTGGTATTTTAGCGTGCTATGACACACTACTTGAAAAACTGCTCAAAATCCTTTCCACAAAATTCACCACCGTTGTCAGCTCTCAATACCTTAATCTTCTTATCTGTCTAGTTTTCTACAAGAGACTTAAACTCTTTGAATTTCTTGAAAACCTCTAATTTCTTCCTTAGGAAATATATCCATGTCTTCCTGGAAAAATCATCTATGAAGGAGACAAAATACAAGGATCCACCAAGTGAAGGCAGTGAGACAGGGCCAATCACATCACTATGAACCAATTCTAGAATCCCCTTTTCCCTTATCGCTCCAGATGAGAACCTCACCCAACATTGTTTTATATATATACAATGTTCACAAAAGTTGACTTCTAAATTATATTAAGGAAAGTGTTTGACCATACCTTTGTTATGCATAGCTCGAAGTTCTTTTTCTCCAATGTTTCCCATCCTCTCATGTCATAGTATAGTCGGGCCGACTTGACAATGACTTGTCGAGTCGGTTGGAATCGACTCAACCCAAGTTCAGTCAAGTCGAGTCGACTTCAGGAACACCGATGTTGTTGCATCCAATTGAGTTGATATTCCCTAATAACTTGTATAAGGTTCCAATCCGAAATCCTTTTATTAAGAGCATCACATCTCTGACCATCTTGCACGTATCCTTTTGAAATAGAGTGTGCACTTTTGCATCACTCATATTGCTAACAAATATCAAGTTTATTGCCAAACCCGAAATAAGTAACACACCTGGAAGGGTTCTACTCCTCCCATCCTGTAGTATCAGTTAGACTCTTCCCTGTATGACAATTTTGGTTGTCTAGTTGTCCCCCAAGAACACATATCCTCCTTCATATCATTCATATTTGCAGAACCATTCTCTATGTGGTGTTGTTAGCATTGAAAGTCACATTTGAATGCTATAGTGTAAGATCAACACCCATCAGAATGTAAAAGATAAGTTTTGGTTTGAATAGGTGGACCAACAAGATTGAGAAAGAAAGGGAGAGGGTAGCAAACTGCATATCAGTAGGATACACCATTGGGCAATGAGTCACACAAACACCCTGAAGTTAGAAGGCATTTGAAAATCATATCGGAAAAATGGATTATAAGATGGCATATGGAAGAAAGGATAAGTTAACATAAAGTAGATCATCCATTAAAAACATATCATATTTGCAAAACGGATTAGAAAGATACTTGAAAAAACACAATGAGTTATAGGTAATCACAACAAACTCTTTGCTGCTCAAGAATCTATACATCAAATACAACCATTGATCCTCAAAAGCTACAATTCATTCAAGAAAGATATAAATGAAGATGGATAACAAAGAGAACACAATCCAATATAAAAAATCTCATGAATATTCAACATTAGGAATATTTACATGATAAAAATTCCCTCAGGCTTACAAATGAACACACACAGGGAAACTGCCTGCTCCTACTCTCTCTAGCCTCTCTTGGCTCATGAATCCAACCCTTCTCCAAGAGATCCCTCCTTCATTAAATATAAAATAACATCAAAATATCCTTAGGAGGTCGAATCCCATATCTTTTATTGCATTCTATGCCTTGGAGATAGTTGGCAACAGTCAAAGAGACAAAAATCCAACAAACTGCTAATTTTCAAGAAATTGTTGGAAGTCATTAATAAATTGTTTCCAACTCACTACATGAGGTCTTTAATGGAGATAAAACTTAGGTGAAGGTTTCCCTTAGCATCTAACTGATCTCTGAGAATTCGTTCGAACCCTCCTTGACAGGTGGCAACCTCCCAACAAGGTGAATATCCAACAACTATGCAAAACAACGAGTTTGCAACACATTTCGCAGTGCACTGGTGTTTTAATTGTTTATCTCAAATGTCAAACTGGGCCAGGCTGAAATTTGGTCATCAAGTCAACAAGGATATCATCTTCCTCCACAAAAATTTCAGAGGAACCCAGATTAGCATTCAAAAATATCCTCTGCTGTGTGCTAATTTCTTAAAAATAGTCAAAAATACCATTTCCCAGCGCCGATGCTACGAAATTTCCTGTAGCAGTTCGTTTCACTTTTTCCAATGTTTTATCTTCTCAAAACTCTATCAGGTGTCTCAATAGTGTTGTAAACTTCATTATATTTATATATGGCTTAGAGGAAAGCACCACAACTAATACTCATGGCTTACAACTCATAGCCATCACCCAAAAAATGTTGTAAAATGCATAAAAATAGGTTAACATCATTAGCAACATTTGCAACTTTAAGCCTGCTTCAACAAATGATCAACCACACATTGTAAATGGATAGGGGTAAGAATTCACTCGTTTAAGGATGAATTTGAAAGGATGAAAAAGGTGAAAGTTTCAACAGTCCTAGAATGAAGGGTTCACAACACAATTCGCAACGCCAACAAATATATCAGTAAAAAAACCTCCTCTCAACCTTCAAATAACATGATACCCCTTATGAAGTATCCAATAGACTTGATATTGATGCATATAATTGGGGATTTTAACACACATGTCTGCAAACTATTCAACCTCCAACACTTTCCTTCAACCAGTTCGTAGCACATGGCTTAAACACAATTTGCACACTTGGAGGAAGTTGTTAGAAACTTTATGACATAATCCCTAAGAATTTGTTTAAAATACAAGCTCTGAAAACAATAAGATCTTCTGTGTCATGATTCTTTAACCCTACAATTCTATGTGCTAACATCTGTCTCCACAGGGGTTGGCATGCTCCCTGTGAGCTGCCAAGAACATGCAGTTTAGTGCCTTATCCATTGCATCTCTGCATACTGTATTCCTAAAAACATCTCCGCCCCTTATTGAAAAAAAAACATTGTCATAAGCTGCAAACTGAGCTCACACTGTAGACAAATTCAAACTGGAAATCACATGCTCATGGAGTGAGCTTATTTATGTACATCAACCTACACTAATCTACCCAACTCAACTTCCTAATTAAGTAATATGATATATCCAATACAACTAGTCAAATAACTATTTGGAATGTGATACTTGTTTCTGGTCTTGAAATATTAAAATGGACAATGATAAAATAAATATGGCTGAGAGTATAGTTGAAACTGATATCCACAGTGCATAAGTGATACAAAATTTGACCTAACAAAAATCTCCACATATGACGCCATTGGATCATAAAAAACATGAGATAATACCTCAATAAATATTTTCATTACCGGTCCCAACTGAATATTGGATTGCCTCTCCATATTTTCTACTTTATGATTGCTGGCAATATTAATTATCTACAAAACTGAAGCATATTGGAGGCTGATTTCAGTGTTTTCAAATGGAGATTCTATTATATCAAGTACCTCCCCACATTGTTCAGAGTAATGAAAACTTTCATCAAGAATCATATTCATGGATTTGCTCGTATGCTTTAACTTTAGTTTCTTGAGAAAACATATCCTTTTGAAAATCATGGGAAACATGTTGAAAATATCGAGGAATAATTTCTTCACCAATTCCTTGATTGCAAACACTATGATGGGTAGATTTTCTATATAAATTATTAAATTCCATACAACATCCTTCATATAGGATATCATCACTATAATCTTGTTTTCAATAATTATTGAATGCAATATGAAAATCTTTCAACGACTAAATGCTAGTAGCCAGAAGATATCTACACTACTCACAAGCCTTTCCTTCCAAGGAGTACCTGAAAAGCTTGATTTGAACATCCTCATGCATGATCTAAAGATGATAAATAAAATCATGGAAATCTATCAAGTGCTCAACTAGTACTTCCCAATCTTCTCCTCTAAATCTGGGGATGCAACCTTCCCATTCATCTCTACTAGGCACTGGATTTGGAAAACCGACTATATTTGACAAATCACATAAAGCATACCTTTGAGCCATAATTTTGTCCATTTCAAACCAGTGGGGTCACCTATAAATTCATCTATAATGAAGTTAGAGTCGCTAGGTAGAATATTGTAGTCAAGCTTGTAACCTACTCCTGTCTACCATCAAGAGTTGGATCTAATCATTGTCGTTCTCCTAGAGAATATTTCTTCACTTCCGACCCTGACAACGATGCCAAAAATGTTAGCACTGAAAGTCACACTTTTACTACTAAAGTGTAAGCTCAATACCCATCCGAATGTAAAAGATAAGTTTTGGTTTGAATATGTGGATAAAAAATATTGAGAAATAAAGGGAGAGGGCATCAAACTGTAGATCAGTAGGCTACACCATTGGGCAATGGAGTCACATAAACACCCTGAAGTTAGAAGGAATTTGAAAAGCATATCAGAAAAATGGATTATAAGATGGCATATGGAAGAAATGATAAGTTAACATAAAGTAGATCATCCATTAAACAAAGATAATCTCTGCAAAACAGATTAGAAAGCTACTTGAATAAACACAATGAGTTATAGGCAATCACAACAAACCCTTTGCTGCTCAAGAATATATACATCAAATACATCCATTGATCCTCAAAATCTACAATTCATTCAACCAAGATAGAAATGAAGATGAATAACAAGAAAACACAATCTGATATAACAAATCTCATGAATCTTCAATGTCAGGAATATTTACATGATAAAAATTCCTTCATGCTTACAAATGAACACACACACGGAAACTACCTGCTCCTACTCTCTCTAGCCTCTCTTGGCTCATGAATCCAACCCTTCTCCAAGAGCTCCCTCCTTCATTAAATATAAAATAGAATCAAAATATCCTTAGGAGTTCGAATCCCATCTCTTTCATTGAATCTTATGCCTTGGAGATAGGTGGCAACAGTCAAAGAGACAAAAATCCAACAAACTGCTAATTTTCAAGAAATTGTTGGAAGTCATTAATAAATTGTTTCCAACTCACTGCATGAGGTATTTAATGGAGATAAAACTTAGGTGTAGGTTTCCCTTAGCATCTAACTGATCTCTGAGAAATCGTTCGAACCCTCCTTGACAGGTGGCAACCTCCCAACAAGGTGAATATCCAACAACTATGCAAAGAGTTTGCAACACATTTCGCAGCATACTGGTGTTTTAATTGTTTATCTCAAATGATAAAATGGGTCAAGCTGAAATTTGGTCATCAATTCAACAGGGATATCATCTTCCTCCACAAACAATTTCAGAGGAACCCAGATTAGCATTCAAAAATGTCCTCTGTTGTGTGCTAATTTCTTAAAAACAGTAAAAAATACCAGTTCGTAGCACCGATGCTGCGAAATTTCCTGTAGCAGTTCATTTCACTTTTTCCAATGTTTTATCATTTCAAAACTCTATCAGGTGTCCCAAGAGTGTTGCAAACTTCATTATATTGATACATGGCTTAGAGTAAAGCACCACAACTGATACTCATGGCTTACAACTCATAGCCATCACCCAAAAAATGTTGTAAAATGCATAAAAATAGGCTAACATCATTGACAACACTTGCAACTTTAAGCCTGCTTCAACAAATGATCAACCACAGATTGTAAATGGATAGGGGTAAGAATTCACTCATTTAAGGATGAATTTGAAAGGATGCAAAAGGTGAAAGTTTCAATAGTCCAAGAACAAAGGGTTCACAATACAATTCACATCGCCAAAAAATATATCAGTAAAAGGACCTCCTCTCAATCTTCAAATAACATGATAACCCTTATGAAGTATGCAATAGATTTGATCCTCAAAAGATACAATTCATTCAATCAAGATAGAAATGAAGATTAATAACAAAGAGAACACAATCCAATATAACAAATCTCATGAATCTTCAATGTCAGAAATATTTACATGATAAAAATTCCCTCAAGCTTACAAATGAACACACATAGAAACTGCCTACTCCTACTCTCTCTAGCCTCTCTTGGTTCACGAATCCAACCCTTCTCCAAGAGATCCCTCCTTCATTAAATAGAAAATAGAATCAAAATATCCTTAGGAGGCCGAATCCCATCTCTTTCATTGGATTCTAGGCCTTGGAGATAGGTGGCAACAATCAAAGAGACAAAAATCCAACAAACTGCTAATTTTCAGGAAATTGTTGGAAGTCATTAATAAATTGTTTCCAACTCACTGCATGAGGTATTTAAGGGATCTAAGACTTAGGTGCAGGTGTCCCTTATCATCTAATATATCTATGATAATTTGTTCGAACCCTCCTTGACAGGTGGCAACCTCCCAACAAGGTGAATATCCAACAACTATGAAAAACAAAGAGTTTTCAACACATTTCACAACACACTGGTGTTTTAATTGTTTCTCTCAAATGCCAAACTGGGTCAGGCTGAAATTTGGTGAGCAAGTCAACAAGGATATCATCTTCCTCCACAAATTGTTTTAGAGGAATCCAAATGGGAATTCAGAAGTTATGAGCAAAAACTTCCTCTGTTGTGTGCTAATTTCTTAAAAAGAGTAAAAAATACCAGTTCGTAGCGATGACGCTGCAAAATTTCCTGTAGCAGCTCGTTTCACTTTTTCCAATGTTTTATCATTTCAAAAATCTATCAGGTGTCCCAAGAGTGTTGTAAACTTCATTATATTGATATATGGCTTAGAGGAAAGCACCACAACTGATATTCATGGATTACAACTCATAGCCATCACCCAAAAAATGTTGTAAAATGCATAAAAATAGGTTAATATCATTAACAACATTTGCAACTTTAAGCCTTCTTAAGCAAGTGATCAACCACACATTGTAAATGGATAGGGGTAAGAATTCACTCGTTTAAGGCTGAATTTGAAAGGATGCAAAAGGTGAAAGTTTCAACAGTCCTAGAACAAAGGGTTCATAGCACAATTCACAACGCCAACAAATATATCAGTAAAAGGACCTCCTCTCAACCTTCAAATAACATGATAAACCTTATGAAGTATCCAATAGACTTGATATTGATGCAGATAATTGGGGATTTTAACACACGTGTTTGCAAAATATTCAACCTCCAACACTCTCCTTCAGTCAGTTCACAATGCTTGGCTTAAGCACAATTTGCACACTTGGAGGAAGCTGTTAGAAAATTTATGACATAATCCCTGAGAATTTGTTTAAAATACAAGCTCTGAAAACCATAAGATCTTCCGTGTCATGATTCTTTAACCCTACAATTCTATGTGCTAACAGGTGTCATATGATAGGATGCTCGTGAGTCAATCAACAAAAGATCTTGATCTTACTGTGTACTAGTTGATGCTAGGTACACATTACCTCCCTTATCTGGAGTCATCTTTCTCTCATTCGACTGCTTCTTATCGGATCATGTACTAACTTCCATTGCCTTCGACTTGCAGTCCCTTTTGTAATGCCCAACTTCACCTCATTTCCAACATCTTCTCATCGACGGAACAAGGGATTTAGATCTACCCCTCGACTTAGACTTTCTATCGGAGAATTTTCCTTTATCTCTGTCAACCGGTCGACCTCTCACTATTAATGCATCTTTGGTCGATCCTTCCATGTTATTCCTTCTCATTTCTTTTGAAAATAGATATGAAACTACGAATTCTAGTGCTAATGTGGTTGAATTACTCCCTATATCCATGACTAAGCTATCCCAAGAGTCTGACAAAGAACATAATAAGATAATACATTTCTCCTCTTCAATGATTTTAATATCCATAGAATATAAATTGATTATTATGGTATTAAACACATTTAAATGCTTAGTTATCAAACTATCCTCACTCATCCTCATAAGATATAGTTTCTTTCTAAGGAACAATTTTTTACCAGGGATTTCAACTGGTACAAGATTCCCAACTTGTCCCACAGTTTCTTGGCCGAATTTTCACCTGATACATTTAACAACACTAAATATGCAATACAAAATCGAATAGTACTCCTTTCCCTTCTCTCGAGTTTCTCCCATTCTTCCATAGGCATACCTACCATAATGGTACCTAGACAAACTTCTACCCATTGTTCTCGATCTACAAGGATATATTCAATTTTAAACTTCCAAAGCTAAAATTTCTGGCCATTGAATTTTTCAATCTCTATTCTCGAGCTACTTGCCATTCTTTAAGCACAAATTTAAATATATCTGACTTACTACTCTTACCGGACCTAGGTTTAGCTCAGATCCAAGGTTGTTAAACCAAGCTCTGATATCACATGTAAGGAAATAAAACACTTCCACGCTAAACCTAACAGAAGAGAGGAAGAAAGATTTAAGCTATAAAAGATATGACAAAGAAAACACACAGTACACATATATTTTACCCTCAAAACCCAAACGGGAAAACCAACATTCCTTGAGCATCTTGCTCTCTTGTTTTCTTATTCATTCAAAATAAAAGGTTATATGCCTAACCTTGGTCTACACCTAAGACACAATCAACATCATACCTTCTTGATTTACTCAAGAACAACCCTGTAGCCACTTTGACTTACATCTACATGACCAACAACCTCTAAAATGATTTCTCTAAAGATTAGCTTTTACAACATTACAACACGCCTTATTTATAGTCTTTACAGTAGGAGAAACCTTAAAGAAAGACACCCAAAAAAGGTTATAGATCCACGTAGATCATTGGCTACAAATCCTGTGAATCTCGGGATTCTATTGTAGTCGAATACCAAGTCGGATTACCAATCGACTACCAGCCGAACTTCATTTGGTATTCAGTCGGTTGCCACATGATTGCCAGTCGACCTCTTGTTGGTTGACCTCTTTGATTTCAAATTTTCCCGGTCAATCCACCTCAACCTTCAACTTTCACTACAAAGAATATAACAACCCAACATCCATATAGTTGATGACTATTTTGGTCAACAAGTTCTTAGCCGACAAAACGTTGCCACGCTCCCCATTAAATCAATTTGCTTGCGCAAATTTTCACCCATTCTCGTTAAAGTTGACGCAGTTTTCTTGAAAAATTTATCGTGGCACTTGCCTTTTTTCTAAGCATGACCCTTTTTCTCACTCCTCGCATTATTCACACTATCCTATTTCGCCAATGATACAACATATACATCTCCTTACTCTTCGCCTTATGTTATCCTATACTGCACTTTCTTACCATGACTATTATTCTAGTAATAAAGAAAAAAGAAACCAATTATTTAAACTTCATATCATAAAACCATCATACTACTTATTATGTTTGTATAACCCTCTTTCCAAAAATATACCTTATATCTCTCATATATTTAATTATAACCGAAAGGTAATACCAAAATGACTTTTGGATTATGCCTTTAATATTGTTCCATACCAAAAGCAAAAAAAAATACCATTATGTCATATTTTCCATGATTTTTTTCATATAGCACCTTTATTATTATTATTTAAATAAAATCTTGGTCTTCACTTTATCATGCCTTTATTATTATTATTTAAATAAAATCTTGGTCTTCACTTTATCATGCCTTTATTATTATTATTTAAATAAAGTCTTCGTCTTCACTTTATCATGGATTACTTTTTTTTGTTTTGAAGTCACTACATGATATCCAATATCTCCAATACACTCATAAGAGCCATTTCCTTATGGTTCGACTTAACTTATAAAGTTGAACTTTTTTCTAAGTGTGGATTAGTGCCATGAAATATGCTAGCCATTTAAAGGTTCATTATAAATTTTATTAAGGAATTTGATATAAAAGTGAAGGGCCAGTTTTGGATATGTGGAAAAGTATTTTGTCATAGTGATAGTCTAAATGTTTTAGGAAATGATTTTTTTTTGGTTATTTTTTCTAAGATATTTACTAGAAATTTGGCAAGAAATTGTTAGATCTGCAGATTTAAGTGCTTAAAAGATTTTTGGAAAAAATGTGGAACATGTTAAAGAATATATTCTATCAAATCCATTTATACCCAAATTATTTGCCATAAGTGTTGCTGATCGATTGTTGGATTTTGAAGAGATTGTTTGTAAGCAAGTCATTGAGCAATGCATTGACACTGAGATTATTGTTTCTTCTTCATACTACATATGAATATTTCCTGTATCAATATGACAATAAAGTTAACCCTTACGATGAAAGATCATTACTAATTTTAATGTGATTTTGTCCATGCAAAGATACAACAGGAAGCATCTGTGAAAACTCAGGTTATTCCTCAAAATAATGATTACAAGAGATGTAGAAGAAAATATGTGTTTTAACTGCAGAGGAAGAATTTATACAAGAACTTAGTTAAAGCCTCCGGATTCCCCAGCCTCCAAGAGGAAAAAGACCAGAAGTAGTGTTCTCAAGAGAAAAATGATGTTTGAATCAAGTATTAGTAGATTTCTTAAGAGATCAAGCGCAGGATTGAGAATTGGATTGTCGAGGAAGTGGGAATTAAATGGAATGGTAGCGAAAGCTACACTCTTATGAAGATATTCATCATCCAAAAAAAATGCGTAAATGTTAATTAAGAAATAAAAACGGTAGAAGAGAATTGACACGTGGATGAAAACTAAGTAACAAGATTTATTTTACATTATTAAGTGAAGGTAGGCAGTTCACTTCAATCCGTTACCAACCCTAACTGATAAAACTGTCCGTCCAACACTATAAAAACAAGCAGCCAAAAAGAGGACAAATTGGAGAGGAGGCTATGGTATGCTGGAAGCAAGATTGAAGTTTTTAAATTGTTTTCCTGTCAATACTCAAGGGTTTTGATCTTATTATCTATAATAAGTATTTCATACTGTTTTGGTCATTAATGCATAAGTTTTTTGTTTCCTCTACTAGTTTTACTAATTGTTTAATTGGTTGTAGAGGTTTACACTCATGTCTAAAAGTTTTTGAAAGCTTGTTGTAGCTTTGTCAATCTTGTATATTGATTAAGAAAAGTTAAATAAAAATTTAAAACTTTCTCTATATCATTTTTCTTTTATTTAATTTTAATCTTTTTTTTTCTAGAATATTGTTTTTATTTCATTGTATATCCCAATTTCTTCTCTTTATTATATGTTCATTAATATAAATTTTAAATGTTAATATTTTATTTCTTTTCTAATTTTACAACAAAAATAATAATTATTTGTATATATTTTTATTACATCGAAAAGACGTATACCTATTGGAGATGGGCACAATTAATGATCTTTTAATCTTAAATTTTAATTTGATGGTTATGCATTGAAGATGCTGGCATATTCTTAGTCGTCCTCCAAAATCAATTATTGTTGATAACTTCTTTGCATTTATAAATGCATCCGTTAACCTGTTTACTTTTTAACATTTACCTAATCATATTAAGAAATTACTGTAACATCATATGATTGCCACGTTTAAATGATTAACTTTTGGAATTCTTCAGTCATTATCTGACTCAGTTAGAATTCAGTTAGAATTTCATTATCTGATTGAAGCGAGAGTTATCTGCTTTCGGTGTTCACCAGCTTTATTTCATTAGTCTAACTTTTGTGTCTTTCAACATTTAAAAAGAAAAAAAAATCAATTGTGTATAATTATTATTATTAAATAATTTTTATAAAAACTATTAGTTTATTTTTTTTTTAACATTAATTCTTTTAGCTTTTAATTTTTACATTTCATTCATTAAAAATAAAAATTGTAAAGATAAAACATACAGAATTTAATAACTCTAAAAAAAAAGTTATGCAATAAAGATATTAATTCTTTAAGTTTAGGGTTTTCCTATAATTTAGGGTGTTTTACACCCATATTTTTTATACACATCTTGTTTAAGTTTCATTTTATTTACAAAACACAATAAAAATAACATAAATGTAAAATACATAAAAATCAAATATCTTCAAAATATAAAGCTTGTTTACATTTATTTTCTTTAATTATTCAATTTTTACAATTATATTTTGCAATAATCATAATTTAATTTTCCTTTCATGCACATAAACAAAAACCATAAAAAATCATATAATTGTAAAACTTATAAAAATTGAATAGTCACAAAAAGTATAAATAAGTGATTAATGTTAAGAGGTTGAGATGTTGTTAATGCGTGACAAGCCCATTTTTGCCAATGCATGCCAGTCTGAGTTTTTGGATGCACGATACACACACCAGAATCAAGAAAAGAATATTCGGGAAATCTCCCCGAATGATTACTGCTAGCAACATAAGGGAATGTGGAGTAGAAAAGAGATAAGTTGACAAGGTAGCTGATTCAAGAAATGCTACGTGAAATGAAGGTAGGTGACATAAGCGTGCAAGACTGTTATTCAATAAAGTGAGTGGAAAAAAGCTGAAAGAGATAGAGCGCCAGAGCCGAGAATGATACAAAAGGAAGCAAGGACAACAACAAAAGGTTGATTGTTTGATTCACTGGGTTACTGCTAGTTGTTCATTGTTTAAGAGCATGTTAGTATGATCCTTTCATATGTTAAAGCTCTGAAAATATGCGTATGGTGCAATGTATTGTAAATCTGGGGAATTGTTTGAGGGAATATGAGACATTGTTGCTGTCGATATATGATCTCCTTAATGTATGCCTGTATTGATGGAATGCGGATGATAATAAAGCTACACTGATTCTGAACATGTAATGTGTCAATCATGTGTCTGAATGAATGTGTTTCTTCCATTATGTTTTGTTATCTGTTAAGTAACTTGCAATGCATCATATGAATGTCAACCTGGATGGATCTTTGTATTTTTATCCCTTCATCCCCAACACAAGACCAAATGGTCTCTGTGATCCTCATAACATCTCGGGTGAGACCTTCTTTAGCCTTGGTTGAGGATTGATATGTCCATGCTTTAGGGATTTTGTTGGTCAACTTTGGACGAAACCTAGGTCTTAACCCCCCAATGTTAATAAGGACGCACACACGCATGAAACGGCCCAACAAATGGTTCCGTTGCCGGGACCTAAAAGTATTATATTGAATGATGAAGGAAAAGAATGAGGTGTTATCCATCTAAGGAGGAAATTCAAGATTGACTAACTGCAAAGGAACATGAGTTTTCCCAATAGGAAATTCAAGGTCTGAGAGTCAATGTGAAGCGATGGAAAGATAAGTATCTTTACACAGATATGCATGAGACTTTCTTTGCTGAATTTCCTTGTTTCTTGTATGAATGGTTGAAAAGGTAGACTACCACTAATACTACTTTGAGGCCACTAGAGATAATAGTTTGGGATCAATCCACAATGGATATCATGAAGGTAGTGGACAACAAGTGGGCTTGAGTGATTGATTTCTAGTTTGCTTGAGTGAAGGAGGGATATATAATTGAATTTGTTGTGGATTTTACTAATTCTTTCAGTGAGGATGAAAGAAAGTTCAGAGAAGGTCCTAGGAAAATATTGTTGGAAGAAATCCCACTTTGGATAAAGATGTTGTTCGTGGAGAAAGGGTTGATGCGCATGGAGCCCGACAGGATGGCCGAGTAGACTCCCCTAGTGTTGGGGGGGGGTGAAAAGATGGGGGGGAATGAGAAAGGAGATGGATCCATTGAGGAGGATGCAAAAGTTGTTGAGATGAGGTGAGGAATGGGATGGACCCAGAGGAGCAGAGGAGAGAAAGAGCTGAGAGATACGCAAGAAGATTTGAGCTAAGAAGGAAATAAGAGCAAATAAGTGGAAGGAAGTTAGCCAATGACACACGACAAGGAGTTAGAGCCATGATGAAGAGGAAGTAGATCATACCAGGAGGAATTACGAGAGAGTGTGTTGTGCCATAGATAAGCACAAATGAAGATAGACCTACGAAGAGGCATAGCCTTGAGAGTAGGGTGTCCAATGGGGATAGTACTACTAGTAGTGGTAGTATTAGTTGTAGGGGCCCAAGAGAGGAAGTCTGAACCCCTTGGTTGTTGTAGAGTGTCACAACCTCGGAGGAAGATGAGGCATAGAGTAGAGGCACATGAGAATGAGAGGAATATGGATGATCCCCTAGTGGTGGGCGAGAAGAGTCAATGATAGTATATTTTATTGCATGATTGCAGGTAAGAAAATCTCAGGGTCACCTCATAAGAGATGTTGGAAGAATATGGAGTTACCCCCCCTTTGAACCACCCCCCTTGCACATTTGTAATAAAGAAGGAAGAACAATAGATAACGAAGAAATTGGAGTAGGACAAAGAGCAGGAGAAAGAGTATTAGGAGATAGAAGAGAAGAGACAAATGCAGAAGAAGGAGAAGTCAATATTATTTCTCCAAGAGTTGAGAATCCCGACACCCAACGGTCAGATTGATCTAGATTATTTTCAACACGAAATGAGAGCGGAGATATAATAAATAAATGTACAGAGATATCTCAAATATCTAATAATATAACAAAAATATATCAGAGATGCAACCATAAACACATAGATATAATAATACACAATTTATATTAATGATTGAAATGTACAAAACTATAGAAATACATAGTGAAAGACTCACTATAATGGTGGCAAATTATCTCTGAGAAGAGATGTGACAGATACTCACATTCATAAGAATATGATTACAATGAGGCTATAAAGACCTTTTTAACATAAATAAAATCCAAAACCATAACCCTAGAATATGAAAAACTAACAATTTTGTGGACCTCGTTTTGGGTAGTTTGGTGTATCAACTTCCCTGTGGCGTAACTTTGGCATACGATCTCCGTTTGGGGCACACAATATCTCGTTGGAAAGGTATCGTCGAGGAGTTCATTTTGGGGGCTTAATTAGATCCTTCTAAAATCATTGAGGTGATTGATCCTGAAAAACCTTCATTTAGGCCCTCAAAATGGCCCCAAAAGTTTAGGAACCAAAAACCTGCTAAAAATAGTAAATTGCCAAAATATTGTTTTGAGCCAGTTGGAATAGGTGGGTGGCCACCGATATCCACCTGGATCATTCCTCCCCCCTTAGGAAGTAATGGTCTCCATTTTGTTGAGTTCCCAAGGGAGAGGGAAAAGCGTTTACTGAATCTGCATCTTGATGAGCTACTTGCCTTGCTGGAGAAGTTACGTTGCTTAGCTTGTTGAAGGTTGTCACGAACCTGTGGCTGGAAGGGTTGGACCTTTTTAACGAGTATGGCTACATGAGATGTATGTGTGAAGAAGGAATCTTTACATTTTGCTGCAATCTTGTCGACCTGCTTCTGTTGGATAGAAGGTGCTTGGACCGAGGCTGCAATGGTTGTAGTGTCCTTCTGTTCACCTTTTGAAGAGATTGTGAAGAAGATGAATTTTGTAGTGTGAGATACTACCTTGCGACACTGTTTAGGTGGGACAATAGTCAGAACTACCTTTGGTATCCTGTAGAGATGAACCCCTAGAGTAACAATGACACTGCGGGGTCAAGACTCATAAATAACATGGAGCTTCCACATATATGGTTGAACCAAGATAAAATCACACACATCAAATGGGGAAACATCACATAATACCTCATCCTTGAAGGGCTGGATGCCATATGACAATCGACTTTGTTCGCTGACATGAATATCTAGTCCCTAGCGAAGCCACTCGATGTTGTATAGCTGCGGGTGTGGTGTTGTCGACAATCCCAATTGTTTGACAACCTCTGCTGAGATGAGGTTCTTCTGGATTCTGATATCAACACTAAAATGTAACAGGGTCCCCTTCACCTACATTTGTGAATGAAAAAGGCACTCCCCCTCTTAAGGATATGTTGGTTCTTCTCGTTGAATTGCTGCACTCATGACAATAACAATGGGGTCCGCGTCAATGATCTGTCTTCTACCAGTATTTTCTGAATCAGATTCTGCATCAGGGTTCGACTCCTTGTATTTGATATCGTCCACCAATGAATGTTTTGAGTGACATTCATCAATGTTGTGCCAGGGGATTTTGTGGAAATCACACCATTTTCCAATGTCCTTTGTCTTTCCATTGCCCTTCTTTTCATGTGGCTTGGAATGGTTTTCTGAAGGCTGGTTTTTAGGGCCATCTTTAACATACTTTGGTTGTTGCATATTTGCAGACCCGAACTCCCACTTGTTCTGGTGCTTAAATTTTTGTTTGATTTTAACAACATATCGATAAGAAACACCTAGTGATGAGATGTCCTAAAAATCCATTTCAGTTTGGATGTATTTGTGTAGAGCCCCATGATATTTCAGAACCAAATTTCATTTGGAGTCTTTGATACCCAACTTGGTGTGCACGATATTGAAGGTATTGGTGAACTCTGACACTGCTTGGCCCCTCTCTTTCCACAGTGTGGTCCATCTCATGTACTGGTCATCATAGTTGCCAACATGGTAATATTGTTCCTTGATCGCATCCACAAAAAAATCCCAAGTGGGCTCGATCCCATTTTATATTCTAGACTCCTCTGTGGAACTTGCTCCCAGTAAGTTTCCCACCAATGTTTGACAAGGGGGAGATCCTTAAGGAGTGCGAAGGTGATATTTTTCTTGTCGAAGAAATTATGAATAGAGAAATAACCTTCTGGCAGATTTAACCATTTTTCTACGACATCTGCATCTATCTGTCCTTCAAATATGGGAATATCAAAATTAAATTGTACCTTGAAAGGCGAGGTGCCTCCAAAGTGTCCACTTGATGAATACACACATGTTTTTATCGACATGCGTTGAAGGATGTGGGAAAAATTCTCCATCATTTCGTCCCTCTGTCACGTGAGAGATTGCTCAAGCAACAAACTAATAGAATCGTCCACTCTGTCATTTTTATTTTCTTCGACCATGGAGGGTTTCTTGGGCATGTGAGATCGATTTTCCTCAAAAGAGACAAGCTCAAGACCCAACTTGCTATACTCGGACCTCATCGGGGACATGCACTGAAAACGATCAAGAGCAACTTGCTTTGATACCATTGATCCAGATTATTTTCGGTATGAAATGAGAGTGGAGATATAAATGTATAAAGATATCTCATATATCCAATAATATAATAGAAATATATCAGAGATGCAACCTTAAACACAGAGATACAGTAATACACAATTTCTATTAATGAGTGAAATGTACAAAATCGTAGAAATACAGAGTGAAAGACTCGCTAGAGTGGTGGAAACTTATCTCTGAGAAGAGATGTGACAGCTACTCGCATTCACAAGAAAATGATTACAATGAGGCTTTAAAGGCATTTTTAACTTAAAGTAAATCCCAAACCCTAACACCAGAAGATGAAAAGCCAATAGTTTTGTGGACCCCGTTTTGGGTAGTTTGGTGTATCAACTTCTCCGGGGCGTAACTTTGATATACGATCTCCGTTTGGGGTGCACAATAGATCGTTGGAAAGGTATTATCGAGTATATTAATTTTGGGGGCTCAATTAGAGCCTTTGTCTATAATTGAGGTGATTGATCCTGAAAAACCTTCATTTAGGTCCTCAAAATGGCCCCGAAAATTTAGGAACCGAAAAACTACTAAAAATAGTAAATTGCTAGAAGACTGTTTTGAGTCAGTTGGAATAGGTGGGTGGCCATCAATATCCACCTGGATCACATATCGGAGGAAGTAGTTCAATATTGAGGATGGAAAATCAGGATAATACCTTGAGGTTACCTGTGTTCCATGGAACGCATAAGAAGGATTCGAAGAAGCATTGGTTCACATCCAAATCAATATGGTCTGTGAAGAGGATCACATATGAGGCAAGGAATATTGCATAGATGGAAACCACGTTTAGGGATAGATCCTTGAAGTGGTACATGAAGTACACGTCCATTGCACCAATGAGATGAACAAGGTCCATGATGAAGATCAAGAGAGATCTACTTAAGGAATTTCAAAATCCTAAGTCATAGTCTCCATTTATTATGGAGATCAAGGAGATTAAGCAGAAACAAGGAGAAATCGTGTGGGATTATGACCAATGGTTCAAGATTTTGTTGGATAGGTTGACGTTTAAGATCCAATACGTACAACATAGAGAGTGGTTTATTGCGGGTTTACCCCCCATATCCGAGTCCCACTCACCTAACAATAGGTGACGAATCAGGCAAATGAAATAGAGATTACGATGTGCTTTGAGGCTACACCAGGAGGGGCATATACATCAACAGGATTGGCACAGGTGCAACCACAATTGGCCAATCCGATGATGTAGTTACAAGATACGGTGAAGGAAAAAATCATGTGCGAGCACGTATGGTGTACCACATGATGGTCTGAGGGGAATCAGAGAGATGAGTGCCCTGTACTTGGAAAATATGTGGTGATAGGTGTTTCGATTCCATTTCCAATTGGGTCTCAGACAGAATGGTGTGAGATTTGCAGACAATGGGGCCATCTACCACCCCACTTCCCAACATTGGAGAAATTCTAGAAGACATATCATACTCCGCTATGCAAATTATGTAAGTCCATGGGCCATGATGTCAACAAGTGTTAGTCACTCCAGATAATGAAATATCACACCCATGATGTATTCTGGGTGCAAGAAGAACATAAGGGTGGTGATTGTGGCGATGTTGAGAGATTGGCTATCAGGGAGGTCCAAGAGGTGGATATGGACATGGTCACGAGCAAGGATATGTAGGAGGGGGAGGAAAACCCCCCAATTTATTTAATTATGGAGAAATCGGCCATGTATTAAAATTCTGTACTAAATCATGTGCTCTTTGTGGGTATTGTTACAACCCTGAGCAAGTCACAGAAGAATGTCCTGACTTGTTGAAAAAGTGGGAAGAAAAGAAGGTGCATTACAACATGGTGCATGTGGAGCCGCACATGAATAAGAAGAAGGATGAGGGGGTTGATGTCCGGGTGATAACCTGAGGAGGAGTGACAATAGGAATGGAATTTGAGCACGGTGAAATCTCGGGTCAAAGGCCAGAGGGGAATATCAGAAAGGCTGCACAACCCCATCCTAAATTCGATATTGCTCAAAAGAAGCAGTTTCTACACTATGCGCAGAGGGCCATTGAAGAAGAAAGAACATGAGAAGAGTTGTAGCACATGACTAAAAGGTCACTTGAGGAGGCTCAGATTCATGAAGAAGTCCAACGCGCGGCATAGAGGTCATTAGAAGAGGCTCACACCTGTGAATAATTAAAACGCACGATGTAGAGGAAGCTCACATGCATGAAGAAATACAATGCATGACACATTTATTAGAAGGAGCATGCAACCAAGAAGAGTTGTGATGCATTGAGAAAAGAACGTTTGAGAAAAATCACCTTGACAATACCCCCGCTCGCAGTTAAGTCCTTAGCTCCTCCTCGACAGAATACACCGAATGACGACATATATTTCACTTTTGTAGTAAAGTCTTCAACACTAACTCGACAAGTTCCCCCCGTTGTTAGCAGATTCATTCCACTTGGCACTCGTCACATGACTAACATGATTGAGGACGTTGATTGACACAAGGGAGGATCCTCTCGAGACATCCGCACATTAGTTTCTCCTAAGCTCGACCCTCTTCCCTATTCTGGAGTCATTTCATCTCACTCAAGAACACATAACTCTCCTCTTCGTGTTCATGGTGCAGGCCGCAACAGAGCTAATGGTAGCTCGACTCATTCTAACTGCAAGATGAAGTGCTGGAAAGTGCACGAGTGTAAACCTAACTGTTTCCTCGATCAAGACGTTTCCATGGATAGGGTTACTAGTCTTTCGAAGAAAGTGTTAGTGGGTAAGTTTTACTTTTCCAAGATGAACAAATTATAGTTGTACGAATGGATTTTAGGTTTCTGGAAACCACTTGTTGGCTACTATCCTAGGTTTATCTTACTGTCAAACCACTGGTTGGTTTTCCATTTTCTTTCTGAGTGTGATCTTCTGAGAATATTGGGTTCTCCTTGGGTCATTAGAAGAGGAGTTTTGATGTTAAAACACTTGTATCTGGGTTTCAAACCACTCTTGGAAAACTTCTAGAAGTTTATGGATGCTACTTCCCGACTTTCCAATTGAATTCTGGTCAGTCAAGATCTTTGAGGCAGTTGCAAATTTGGTTGGAAAATTTATTTACTTTAACGAGAAATCACTCCATTCGAGTAATAAAAGGCTCGCTTGGGTTCTCGTTGAGTTAGACTTGGATAAAGGTTTACCAGATGCAATTGAAATCACCATTGGGGATTCACACATCAATCAATCTGTGGACTTCTGGAAGGAACCTTTTCGCCGCCACTCTTGCTAGAAAACATGCCACGTTAAACCTAAATGTCTGGTTTCTAGGGAGCGCAACCACTGCAGTGGGAAACCAACAACAGGTTTAGACCTAGCTGAAGGTACTCTTTCGGGCCCCTTCGAAAGTGGTTCTTTCTTAGTTAAAATGCATCTCTTCTTTCCTTCATTCTTCAGTAAACTCTCCTCTGATGAGCTTGGTTATTTAAAAAGTAACGAAAGATGGGTTTTAGATATTTTCAGAGATTTTTGAGACCTGTTAATGAAAAATTTCGAAAGTTCCAGTGTTCATCATGAACTAAGCTCCTTAGATTTAGACTGTGACAGCCTTGGGGATACACAATCTAATCCCCCCACAGTTTCTGTTTCGTCTGATGTTTCTCCCTCCAATATTTTGGGTCCAGAGAAGGTTTCTACTATAGACAAAAGTTTGTTGACAAGTGGTTGCACTACTTCGTATACTACTACTAAAGTTTCAAAGGTCTTGGAGAAATCCACATGTGGTATTTGTTCATTTCCGAATCCCGTTCCTAGTTTGGAAGCCATTAGATGTCCCTTTTTTGGCCCGCTTATTGAAATACACAACCTTTTTCCTAAGGCCATTGAGACTTTATCTCCCACACCACTTCCCATATCTAACCAAACTACTTTACTTCCTCCCGTTTTGGATCAATGTAATGTAACCATCTGAAAGAAGGCCAAACCTCACAACCCTAATTTTCCTCCCCGGGCCACTGAGGGTGGTTTGGCTCAATTTGGTGAATTGTCCCCTATTCTTCTAGATATTGACAGTACTCATAAAATTGTTCTCCTCGTTTCCCTAGACCCTATCCCTGATAAGTTCTCCCTCCCGACCCTTAGAGAAATCCAACTGACCTCCCTTGTTACCTTATGATTATTTTATCCTTCAATATCTGAGGGTTTGGGGGACCCTTAAAACTTTCCTCCCTCAAAGCACTTTTGAAACAGATTAATCCTGGCATCGTATTTCTGCAAGAAAACTTAGTGGTTGGTGATAAAGCTAAATGTCTTTTCCTCCAATGTTTTCCTTCATGGAATGTAGTTGGTTTGGATCCAAGCGGACGCTCGGGTGGCTTGTTGAGTGGATGGAACCCAAAATTTGTTGATATTTGTGCTTTTGGCACCCCTGCAAGTATATATCTAGAAGGTAGATTCAAACAGTCCATGAAAAAGGTTAAATTGATCAATTGTTACGCTCCCTATAAAGATAGGGAACTTTTCTGATAACCCATTATCGATTCTGGATTACTAAGAGAAGAAGGAATTATAGTGGGAGGTGACCTCAATTTCACCCTTTATTCCAGGGAGGTGTGGGGAGATTTGGCCATAAATGACCCACTTGCAGACTATTTTACAAGCCTCATTCGATCATCTGGTTTAGTGGATATCATTCCGTCTAAATTGGCTTCTACTTGGAGGAATGGGAGAGTAGATACAACTGGTATTTCGAAAAGAATGGATCGATTTCTTCTTGAAGAATCTCTTCTTGGCAATCATAGTAAGATCAAATCATGGATCGTCAATTCTACCATTTCGGACCATAATCCGATCTTCTTACAACTGGAATCATCCACCCTTAAATCTGTTCCCCCCTTTAAATTCAATAGCTCTTGGATCACTAATCTAGATTTTTCCTCCCTTATTAAGAAGACATGGCATACTATGGATAATTGGACAGACCCTTCAACTATTCAATTGCTGTGTGCAAAATTGAAGAATTTAAAGAAAGTTGTGGTTCTTTGGCAGAGGGACAAAAAAAATCAATTACAAACACAACTACACCAAATTGAAGTTAAAATGATAGAGATATTTGAGAAGTTCCCATCTCAGGTGTTTGCACAGGAAGATCTGGATATCCTAAGGGCGCTAAAACAAAGGAAGGAAAAGATACTTGCTATAAAATAATAAACTTGGAGGCTTATAAGTCGGGCTATCTGGCTTAATAAAGGTGATAATAATACTAAATTTTTTCATAAGTTTTCCACACAAAGAAGAACACCAAATACTATATGGGATACAATAGATGATGATGGTGTTCGCCAAACAACTCATAATGAGATTAAGAAGATTGCATATAGACATTTTAAAGATTAGTACAGTGTGATAGAGGAAGAGGACACCAACAACCAAGTTAAGGTCCTTGAGAATGTGCCAAAGTTTTTTAGTGATTCAAAAAGTGATGAGATTGGAAAAGCTGTTTCTTTAGAAGAAGTTAAGGAAATTGTCTGCACTATGCCAAAGGACAAAATCCCAGGCTCGGATGGTTGGACTCGGGAACTCTTTCAGACTTTTTTTGATATTTTTGGGGAGGATATGCACAAGGTCGTCGAAGAATCCAGATGTTCTAGCTTTATACCGGGTGCACTCAATGCTACCTTTTTTGTGCTTATACCCAAGGTAAGCAAACTAGATTCCTTTCATGATTATAGTCCAATTTACCTTTGTAATTTTGTTTATAAAGTCATATCCAAAATCATTTCCACACATATGAAAGACAAATTGACTTCTTGTATCTCCTATGAACAGTTTGGGTTCCTAAAGGATCGTTTAATCTTTGATGCCTTGGGGATAGCACAATAATGTTTTCACTCTGCTTAATCTAAGAAGTTAAGCACCATTAAATTCTAAAATTGGATTTGAAGAAAGCATATGATAAGGTGAGCTGACAATTTATCAGAATGTTATTAATACAGATTGGGTTAAAATGGGAGTTTACCCAATGGATTATGGCTTGTATTACCTTTGTTAACATGGCAGTTTTAATTAATGGCTCCCCGACCGAATTCTTTAAGAGTTTTCGAGGGCTACAACAAGGCTGCCCTCTCTCACCCCTGTTATTTCTACTGGTTGTTGAATGCTTAAGTAGATTATTGAAAAAGGTTGTGATAGAAGGGAACTTTCACGGAATCAAAGTTTCTACAGAGACCATAGTCTCTCATCTACTCTTTGTTGATGATGTTCTAATTTTAGGTATTGGAAATTATGAATATTGGATGGAATTCAAAACCATCTTATCTAGTTTTTGCCTTGCCTCTGGTATGGATGTTAACTGTGAGAAATCATTCTTTCTTGCACAGAACATAGATCCCAGCCTGGAACAAAGGATACAGTCAACTTTCAACATACAATTAATCAATATTGTGGAAGGTATGGAATATCTAGGGTTTTATTTAAAACCAAAAAACCACAGGGTAGCAGATTGGATTTGGATGATTCAGAAAATTGAGAAGAGAGTTGGAAATTGGACATTCCGATGGCTCTCTTTAGGAGGCAGATTGGTCTTAGCGAAATCAGTGCTACAAAGCCTCCCTGTGTACTAGCTCAGTTTAGTTAAGATTCCTACAACTATTTTACACAAGATTCAACATCTCATGGCAAATTTCATTTGGAGAGGAGCCAACAAATATACAGGCTTTCACCTAACCAAATGACAAAACATTGCTAGTCCAAAGGAAAATGGTGGATGGGGTATAAGGAACATATTCTGGTTTACACAATCGTTGGTTGCTAAATCATGTTGGAGAGGTCTATTTGGCAATAATCCGTGGAGTAGGATCCTTAACAAAAAATATTTAAAAGGAGTTGATCTGACCTCTTGGCTACACAAAGATGACTGTAAGTTCCCAGTTGCCTCTATTATCTGGAATTTTTATGGCTTCTATGCATATTATTAACCATTGGTTGGATTGGCAAATAGGATGTGGTAAGAAAGTCATTATCGAGAAATATCCTTTCATAGGAGATAATGCTTCATACAAACTCTCATGTTCCTTAATTCAACACCTCAACAACCTGCATATTTATTCTTTAGCACATGTGACATTACCAAATGTACCTGGTTCTACACAAAGATGGATAGAGGCCAATCAAATTGGATTGTCAGGGGACTTGGCAACATAATGGAACAACTTCCTTTTAATATTGAAAAGAAGTGGAATTGTTCTAAATAATTCAAATGACAAGATTGTTTGGTCATGGAACATGGCTATGGGAGCAATAATTGCTAATTTAGCATATCAGTCCATTTCTACCACTGAACAAAATGAAAAAACTATATGGTGGTTTAAGGCTATTTGTAAGGTTAATATCCGAAGTAAAATCACTTTCTTCATGTGGTTATGTCTGAAGGAAAGTATCATCATTGGTGCAAATTATAGGAAAAGGGGAGGCATTGGACCTACAATTTGCAGTATCTGTCTCAATGATGAAGATACAACTTCACATCTTTTTATACATTGTGAAACCACACAATTCATATGGAAAGAAATCTTAAACTGTCTCAATATTTCAGAAGCTTGGAAGTATTCCACTTTGGAAGATAATTTGCTGTAATGGTTCACTCAATTCACAAAGATGAGACATATTCCTTTTCTGGTCATATGGGGCATCTGGAAGTACATAAATAAAATCTTATTTGAGAACTGGTGAAGACAAGACTCTAGAATAGTAACAAAAATCTTACTCACTATTAAGGAACACAAAGGGTCAGGTGAAGTAGACAAATTTGATTATATACTTAATCCATTCTTCTTTGATGAAAATCCAATAAGATTATTTGATGGAGCAACTGTTGATAATAATTGTGGAATCAACATCTTTCTTCAAGTAAATTCAGACCACTTTTATAGGGCTCACTTCGTGGGAGGTAAAGGAAACAATATGAAAGCTGAAATTTTGGGACTATGGGGCCTCTTACAATTTGCTCAAAGGCTGTCCATAAGAAAAATGATGGTAGCTGGAGATTCCAAGGTGGCTATTGACTGGATTAATGAATACTCAAGTCTAAACCTATTATATTTATCCACCTGGAAAGAACAAATCAGAAGCCTAAAAGAGAAATTTGAGGAAATCAAATTCATGCACGTTCACCGAAATTAACACTGTTGCAGATTCACTTTCCAAAAAAGCACTGGACAACCCTTGGGATGGTTTTTTTTAAGGAATCCATTAAAGGGAATGTAGTAAATGTGGATAGCTATATGCTATTTTAAAGTCAGATACCAATGTTCATCGACATTAAATGCAAAGTTTTCCTTTACATTTTGATAGCTATATGCTATTTTAAAGTCAGATATCAATGTTCATCGACATTAGATGCAAATTTTTCCTTTGCATTTTAACAAGTAAAAGTAAATTACATGGTAATATGTATAACAAATAGACAGAAGACAATATAAACTTTTTTTGAATAGTTTACATATATGTTAAACTATCAAGACTTTTGAGGTGACTTCAAGAGAACACCATATTTCTCAAATTGATAGAAGACAATATAATTTTTTGTTTGAATAGTTTACATATATGTTAAACTATCAAGCTTTTGAGGTGACTTCAAGAGAACACCATATTTCTCAAATTGATAACTATGTGTTATTTTAAAGTAAGATATCAATGTTACACCATATTTCTCAAATTGATAGCTATATGCTATTTTAAAGTCATATCAATGTTCATCGACATTAGATGCAAAGTTTTCCTTTACATTTTAATAAGTAAAGTACATGATAATATATATAGCAAATAGACAGACAACATAAACTCTTCTTGAATAGTTTACATATATGTTAAATTATCAAGCTTTTGAAGTTGAATAGTTTACATATATGTTAAACTATCAAGCTTTTGAGCTGACTTCAAGAGAACATCATATTTCTAAAATTAAGCTTTTGAGCTGACTTCAAGAGAACATCATATTTCTAAAATTGATAGCTATATGCTATTTTAAAGTCAGATATCAATGTTACACCATATTTCTAAAATTGATAGCTATATGCTATTTTAAAGTCAGATATCAATGTTCGACATTTTAAAATTGATAGCTATATGCTATTTTAAAGTCAAATATCAATGTTACACCATATTTCTCAAATTGATAACTATATGCTATTTATATCAATGTTACACCATATTTCTCAAATTGATAGCTATATGCTGTTTTAAAGTCAGATATCAATGTTACACCGTATTTCTCAAATTGATAGCTATATGCTATTTTTAAAGTCAGATATCAATATTCATCGACATTAGATGCAAAGTTTTCAAATTGATAACTATATGCTATTTTTAAAGTCAGATATCAATGTTCATCAACATTAGATGCAAAGTTTTCCTTTACATTTCGATAAATAAAGTACATGGTAATATGTATAGCAAATAGACAAAAAAAAAACAATATAATTTTTTTTTGATTAAT
>JASDQU010736206.1:0-31587 GCA_032191745.1 Picea mariana
GTCCAAGTGACGAGTGATTTGTGAGAACAAATCCATCGATACCATATAAATTTATTAGGTTCTAAATACAAAGAAGAAATTCGTACCTTTTGTGTATGTGGCACATTATGTATATCAAAGAATTGCTCCATCTGAAGTATCCAGGTGATTGGGTCCTTGCCATCAAACTTCCTCATATTGATCTTAGGAATGGGGTTGGTCTTCAATCCAAAGTGGGAGTTTCTCCATTCTTGATTCACCTTCTTTATGTCCTCATCATGAATTTCATGGGATGCATTTTCACTTTCAGGTGTCTTCTCTGTTACAAAATTTTTCCTACTTCCATGATCTCCTCCTTTAAACCATCCATCTTTGCCTCCAACTTAGCTTCCATCTCTTGTAGTTCATCTTTTGTTACTATATTCTTTTATAAATCATTTATGTCCCTACACATTTCTTTACCTTCATCAAGAGTCCAAGTAGGATTGTCTAGAGGCTTATTTGGTGTAGAAGTTCCCTTTTTAGGTGGCATGTTGGCCAAGTATCACTTTTGAACCTTGATTTTGAGGTGGTTCTACTAGAAAATATTTCTTTTGTTTTATCTCCCCAGTTTCAGCCCTTCTAGGTATGAAAATTTATTTTATGTAGTTCTCTGATATTTATTCTCTGCAATGCCACAAGTCTGATCAAAATTGGATGTGCCAAGTGGAATTTACGATAACTTCCCCACAACTTGCAGATTTTTTTCCTTTCCAGGAGATCTCACTTGTATAGCGTGCCCCGCACAAAATAATTGATATAAAATTATAAAACTTGTACCAAAAATACTACAAACTGTCCACGATCCAATGAAACTAGTCCCACTCAATTTGGATACTCTAGGAAGATGTTATGATTGTATTACCCGGAACACCTTCTTGAGACTAGTCAATAGGACTAGTCATATACCCTATCTTACACAGGGTGTATCTACAAATTTAAGATGACACAGAATATTACCTCTTTACCATGGATACCTTACTATGTTTTTTGAATATCCTCTGGAGTTGAGGGTCTGAAACATTACAGAAAAAACTTTATAGCGAAACTTCTGCAATGACTCAGTTCATGATGATTCCAGAACCCTATCTTGTACAGGTTGTATCTCCGAAATTATAAGGCCTCATGAGCTGAAATTTTAACCCAACGTACCTTGATCTGTCTACTAAATATAATCCAACCCGTTCCTTCTAAAATGTTTTAGAAAAAAAGTAATAGTGAAAATTCCAAGGTGTCTCAGATGTAGCAGTGAAACCCAAGACCTTGAGCTCTGATACCATATGTTAAGAACCAAATATCAATATAGCATAGAAAAACCTCATAAAAAGTAATCAACAACTTGAAAAAGAGATAATTTTAGATAATAAGCCTCTTCAAGGGGGAAACCTCCTTTTACCCCACTTAAATGTTCAAGTACAAGATGATTCCAAATGAAAATGTCTCCTTGGTATATATAGGAGACTAGAAGGTATAATTACAACTAATGGAATAAAGACGACATAAATAAAATAGTATTACTAATGTAATATGCCCCAATTAAGGGGTAATGAGCCAATATTAGGGATTAACATTTTCATTCTCTCGACCACAAACAAGGGCTTCAACTATGCTTGCATTGTTGTTTCTTTCTTCTTTGCCTTCTGGAGCTGTGACTCCAATGTCTTTAGTTCAGGGTATTTTGTCAAGATCTTGTGAGTCTATGAACTTAAACTGCTAATTTGTTTACATTTTAAGGCTAATGCCTTGATTCTCTGGACTTCTCTTCAGGTAGTTTCTTCTCTCTGGTCCTGCACGTCCTGTGAAGTGTTTGGCACTGTTTGTAGCTCCAGTTCTGCTACTCTCTGTTGAATTTGTTCGATGGCTTCAGAAAGATTCACCACTTGATTCTCTATTGGGTCTTCTTCCATATGTTCCAAGCCTGTCACAGAGCAAAGTGCTCTGGTGACTTCTTCTTTAACTCCAACCTACTCCGCGAGCAGTTGTTCTTTCTCTTTCTGGATCCGCGCTCTATCCTCTGTAAGATTTTTTTGGAGGTTATCCTTCTCCTATTTTGAAACTTGGTGTTTGATAAATATGGATATCGGTGGCCACCCACCTTTTCCAACTGGCTCAAAACAATTTTCTGGCAATTTTGGTAATTTACTATTTTTGGCAGTTTTCACTTTCAAAGCCGTTTTGAGGACCTAAATGATGTTTTTTGGGAAAACAAGTATGGAATATCTAATTTCCTTTGTTATTTCACCTAAAATGAATCTCCTCGATGATATGTTTCCAACGGTCTATCATACGCCTAAAATGGAGATCGTATGCAAAAGTTACGACCCTGGAAAGTTGATGTACTAACTTACCCAAACGAGGCCCACATGAATTTGGTTGCTTTATCTCCTAGGGTTAGGTTTTTGGATATCTAGGGTTTTTGACATTCCTTCTTATTGTAAAAATTCCTTCAAAGCCTCAATGTAATTATCTTCTTGTGAATGAGCACAGCCGTCACATCTCTTCTCAGAGATAAGCCGCCACCATTCTAGCAAGCTTGTTTCCACTGCATTTTACAGTTTTCATCTTATTTTGTTATTGAATAGAAAACCAGTTTTACTGTATCTCTATTATTTTTTGTTAAGCACTTGTTAATAATCTGTATTCATTTTGTTTTTCTCATAAAATATGGATCATCATTGCTCTATGACTTCCTCTTGTACTTGCTTCAGGGCCTCTGTGGCCTGTTCTTTCTTTGGACATGACAAAGGCGAGCTTCGATCACATATGTTATTTTGCAAAGTTGGGAAGGCTCATCTCCCATCTTTGTTTCTTCTTAAGGCAGAGGCGCAGTAGACACTGCACGACTGGAGTGAAGGGCTTGTTGTACCGCTTTCAACTCTGCTTCAATTCTTTATTACATGACCTCTTATTTGGCCTCATTACACTGTAAAATATCTTCTGAGGTATCTGATACAGCAACGATGATTAGGTCGATGTCATCCACCATAAGCACAGTCTCTAACTTAGGCTTACTATCTTTGGACTTCTTCCACGAAAAAGGTTTCATGGGGAAACCTTTCTTTTCTTGGACTTCTCAGCTTCATCAATGGGATCCCTAGGTGGTGTTACTTCGCCTTACTTCTGCTTATCTTCTTCCCCATTGTTCTCTTCTTTGTCTACTTCATCATCTCCTCCTTTGCCAGGTGAATCTGAAGCAGTCTCTTTGGATGCATTTTTCATCTCTTGTACCTCTTCTTTCTTCTTCCTTCTACTACTATTGGGTGCATCATACTCTTCACGAGTGACCACCGGACTCCCGATTAGGTCGGGGTCAAAAAAAAATTCCTGGTCAACTGGGATAAGGAATTATGCAGGCCATTCCTTAATGATTTCTTCCATGTCCTCCTTTGTAATATTTTAGTATGATTGGAGTTCTTCTTTATGCTCGTCTCCACGCACAGTGATATAGATAAAATGCCTATCTGTGCGGAACTTTGCAATTGGCCTGAACCTGTGAAGGGTGTTCAGTGTCATAAGAGGAAAGGACTCAATAGACCTCTTCACCTGCAGATAGTATCCATGGAACACCGTGTTCGACTGTCACTGCTTCTCCATGCCGCTCAAACACCAGAGCGTATTGAACTTCGCAACTAGTGGTTCGAATGGCTTAATGTCAGGGAAGGCCACTCCTTCTGGCATCTCCCAAGAAACAAACACAATGAGGATCAGCAGCCAACTAAAATGGAAATCATAGCCCTGATCCTAAGCTTCACGATAGTCTTGTTCTAACTGGTTAACTAGGTATCTTTCCCAGTTCATTTGTAGCCCTTCCACGCATTTTCTTGCGAGGTCAATGACAAACCTCGTGACCTGCATGGGCCTATTCTTCTTTACTAGCTTACCAGCAATCAACTGAAAAGCAAGGCGTACTGTGCCATTCTGGATGGAGGCTACCTTGTAGCCTCACTTCCCCTTCTCCACATCTTCGTAGGTATCTTCTATCCACTGCGCCAAAGCGCAATCTGTAGCCTTCCTTGGGTAAAAGTCTTGTGGGTCTGGTCCTTGCATGCTTAGGCCGGTGATCCTATGGATCAGCGTCGGATTGACGGTGATGCATCTGTCTAACCACAAATAACCACCATGGAAGCATGAAAGCAGGAGATTAATGCACGTGTTAACCTCTTGCTACCTTCTAAAGTGGGGTATCTTCATCACATTCAGGATAGTGGATTGCGCTATTTCCATGGTCCACGATTGGGGGATGATCTTCGATTTATTCCCCTTGGTCTTGGTTAAATACTTATGCGGGGTGAACATGTTATATTTCTTGTGGTCTCCCAAATTATAGTCATTTATATTTAGGGTTAGAATCCTTTCCAACTATGGTTTAACCACATGTATCCCCTTCAGGAGGTATGTAATAATCAGGGTGTATTCAAAGTCCCTCAAGACACTGTCACGACTCACTACGCTAGCCAAAGGTGGTTTGTAGTTAGGCAGGATGGATGGGATGAGCTTCGCATTTGCCAAGTCATCGTGATTCTTAGTTCATTTTTCGGTCGCAACTCGGGATGGTCCAAATCCACGAGAATTCGATGGGGAGGCTTGCACTCCTCTCGTTGATAAAGATTGAATCCCTGCGGACATGACCTTTTCAGTCATTAGATAGATTAGAATTTCCTCTACTGAATTTTCCATAGCACTACTCTCACCTGACATACACACTCACGATTGGATATCTCAGGTCGATCAACAAACAATCAACGCAGTAGAATAGGTGGTGAAGTCTCAATAAACGCATCGCAGTAGTAGTCGGCTCTCTGTGGGCTCAAATAATCATTGTTTGCAAAAAATTTCTCGGTGCAACGTTCGACAGGATAAATAGACAACGTCATAATGGATTCTTCCAATGGGTCAATAACCCTCAATCAATGCAATTCCATCCATTATGGAGCGGTCCCAATGGTCCAATGGAGAGCTTTCGGGCCATAACTTCTTTTCTAACCATTCAGGAGCATCGGTTTAACGATCATAACACCTCCAACGGTTATATTTCTCCACCATGGCGAAGTGCCAATCTGCGTTGTTCTGATATTCCGACGAAGTTCAAATTTTGTAATCCTTCCTTCTACGAGGTCCTTTCTTGAGCTTCTTTCAATTTGTTTAGCTTTGCTTTCTTCTTGTTGAGTTTTCTAGCCGTCTTTCCTGTAATCTGAGTTACTGGGTTCCTTTTTCCATTTTGATTCTTATCTTCTCTTGGCATAGTAACTTTGCGTTGTTGATGATCTTTCATAGAGTTCAAGGGAAATACTCCTTCTCTGTCTAGGGTAGGTGCTCTACTCTTTTGTACAGACATGATTTTCAAGTCTGCATGTTTTCTTTCAACTTCGAGGTTCGGGTTTCTAGTCCTTAGCAACTTCGACTTGTTCTCTTGTTTTTCTATCAAGTGCGTTATTCTCCTAGTCATGAAATCCTTTAATTCTTGTTTTTTCTATTCTAGGGCTTCCTCTTCTTCTTTTCTTCGGATATGATCTTTCTCAATCTATGTTTTTCCTAGAAATATAGCAAATGGGGTGTTGTTCTCAATAAATTTAATGACCTCAAATTCTTCCTCTGTCAAAGTTCCATGGGCACTCATATATGTCTGGGTAAGTATTCCACATAGGGTTATCAACTTCCCTTTAAATAATCCTATTCTTCCCAATGAAGGAATCATAGCACGCTTTCCCAAAATTTCCCAAGTTCTTTCTGTCATGATATTAACCTTTGTTTCCTCATCCAGAACACAGTCTATGTCGAAGTCTCCTATTCTTGTTTCTATGCACTCTTTATCTCTTAATATCTCTGATAGATTGTTGTCTCTGTGATCATTCAGGGTTTCTTTCATCTACAGTAATACAGTCTCTGATTCTCCTGGGATTCTGCCATAAGTAATATTTTCAACTTTAGCAATCATTCTAGGGAAATCCAGAACTTCATGGTCCATAGATTTACAAAAAAGACAACTAGGTCTTCTACCAAGGCATTCCTTAGAAATATTTCACGGTCTTCTGCAACTGTAACAAAGGGTCAATCCACTCTTTATTTTAAATGATCCCCGGCCTTTCATGTAATGCGCACTAGGATCACAGTAACTAGCCTACAAAAAAATACTTCTAGGGTCCTGCATCCATTTGTTAGTCCAAAAATTCTTTCTATGCATAGGAATAACATATCTTTCACTATTTCTATCAGATCCACTCATATCAAATCTTCTTTCTTCTAGTTGTGCCCTAGTTTTCAGACTAGGACAAAATTTATCAAACATACCTAGATCCATTCTTTTGAAATAAAAATTTTCACTTATCTTGCCTTTAACAGAGCACAAAGCATTTAGATATTACCTTTTTAATCACAAATTTTCATTGTTCTTATCTTTAGCAGAGCACAAAGCTTTTAGATCCTACCTCTTTCCTTCAGATTTGCTTCCTTTCTTAGCATAGAGCTTTGCAAGTCAAGTATAATATTGCGCACTACAACAGCAGATCTATGCACAAAGCTTTTTATTTTCCTCAGTTCCCAGCAATCACAGTTTCAGGTCCTAGCAACAAAACCATTTGTTGGCATAGGGGAAAACCCAGGGTTCAACGCTTCAACAATGCACCAAAAAAACCCTAACTACCAACCCTTTCAGCAACACCTTTGAAGTAGATGAAGTCTCACCCGAGGTAGAGGAAGGGATGGTTGCAGGACTCAAGTGTCTACAACCTAGCTGGGACACAGATCTATGATCACAATACTTACAGAGCACTTAGTAGTTAATCATTCATTAGCATTTAACCCTTATTCACATCGCAGGAGAAAACCCTAATTCCATAACAACGTGGTATTCAACTAGATCTAACACATTCAAGCACTAAGAACATCAAAATAGGTCAAATCTGGCATTCATTCATACTAATAAGCACTAAGCTACTGCTATCAGATGCATCTAAACATATATCATTGCACTAAGCATAAATCATATGAATAACACAGCAACCATACAACACAAAGCAACCACAACACAGGATATACGTGGTTCACCCCAGTGTGGGGCTACATCCACCAACTCTTCTTCTTCTTTATTGTCTTCTGTCAATATCAGTACATGCATGGAGCCATTAACCAACTCTGCATAGGACAGGATATCTGTGTGCAATTCACCAGATCCTCGTTCCCCAAGCTAGGTTCAAGCACAAAGCCTTCTTACAATTACTTTCACTTGGCTCTGCAAGTTCTCAACACATAGTACGCATAAATCCTTGACTACTATTCACACTTAGCACACTGGCTTACAAATGAATCTTTCTTACATCACCTATATTTCTATGTATACATTGCAAAAGGGCCAAAACATGGGTAAAACCCATGGGCCAACATCCCATACCCGTTACATGAACCCAAAACCTAAAAATCCCTAAAAAGGGGGTGAGATCTTGTGATATCCTCTTCGACTTGCACTCCACCTTTGACCAGCCTGTCAAAGTCCCAAAAGAGGTCAAACATGACCAAGGATCTCCAAAACTTGGTCAAGGGCTAGCATTGCAGTAGATCAAAATCCTCCAAGCACACTTGGTACTTCAGTATGAGTGAGAAAAGATGCCAATTTGTTGAGTAGGATGAGATTTTATCTTGCAGAGAATATTAATAGAAATATCGATATCATCTCACAAGCATGGGAGGTCAACACCAACTTAAGAAATTTGTCATAGAGGATTACCAGTTTTACAAAGTATTTAAAAATAGATCTAGAACATGATAAAGGTTTTTTCAATAATGGTATAAATACTTTTGTTGCACGGGTCACCAATTTAAGTGAGCATCATAGAAGTCAGAAAGGGTTTCCTTCAAATAGAAGGATAAAAACGATAAAGGTGGGATGGCTAGCAAGGATAAAAATGTTACAAGATGCAATTTCTTGATTGTCAAAAAATTAATGTAAAAAGAGGAAACACTTTCTCAAAAGGATTAGAAGTTGTCAAAGAATTAGAGGGCCCACAATTCTTAATCAATTCCAAGATTATAACTAAATAATAATTAGACAAGGAGTTGGTCATGGTTAAGACTTCATGGGCCAACAAATTTTGCATCCTTGTAGAGTTTCCCGAAGATGAAATTAAACTTTGGTTTGTCACCTTTGTGAGTAAAAATGAGGACCACTCATCACCAATTGATGAAATCCACATATAATTTAAAGAAATAGAGGAGGATATATTTTCGCTTAGGGTCAAGAAATATATCACCATTCCACCAATGAAGGAGTACATCGATGATTGGATCAATAAATCATTGCAACATATCATCAATCCAGAATAACTACTCCAAAACAATTATATCAAGAAAGACCCAAAGGTCAAATTATAAAGGAAGACCCCAACAACAATAGGAGAGAGACAAAGAAATTTTCCATCATAGTAAGCCAAGCATCTATTCCATTTAGCTTCCTTTTCTTTTCTTCTTAGTTAGTAATCCTCCAGTCCTATTTGTTTCATGATTTGTGAGAACCTAAGACCGATTCATAATTTTTTTTCTTTCTTTATTCCATGTCTTACCTCTATTTTTATGGTCCACAGGAGCCCCATCCCAGTCCATTTGGAGAAACAAATTTTACTTTCTCGAATATTATAAACATTTTTAAATACAATTATATACTTCTTTAGGTTCCTAGAGAACTATTTGGGATACATGACCACTTAAATTTCAGACTTTGAGTTTTAAGCTAAAATTTTTAAGTGTGTGTCTATCACTTTTTCATATTTTCAATGAAATATCATCTTAAGTTCTCTGCACATGTGGCCATTATCTTTCAATCTTCCAAATTATATTTTTTGTTTTATGCTATGATGGAAATATTTCTTGTGAGGATTCCTATTTTATTTTACATTACAGACTTAAATCTTGTATGCAGTAGTACAAAATGAGAGATAAGTGACCAAAATACACATATAAATGACCACTTTTTATTTGGCGATCGTTGGTGGATAATTTCCAATCTCTTATCACGTGACCAAAAATGTGGTCATATTTAGTTTGGTCATTTAGAACTTGTCTTGTGGTCATTAATTTTGTCATATATTTGGTCATTAATTGTCACAATTAATGACCAAAATTTTTGGAGATACTTCACACACACCTAGGATTTATTTTTCCAAAGGTTTTCCCTATGTTTATTAGTCATTATTCATTCTCCTATCGTTTAGGGAGAATATTCATTTTCCTACTTTCTAGGAGAATATTCTCTTCAATTCACACTTCAGTTGGATCAATTGAGTGGAGTTTTAATGCCACATTGGTTCCATCACCCTGAAACATTGGTATCATCACTCCTAAAGGGGATTTTCCTTGGGATTATCACCAGACTAGTGCATTACCCTCACTTCACCCTATTTTAGTTAGTTAATTGAAGATTGAGAGGCTAGTTAACTCAGACTAGGTGGAAGTTAACTTTTGTAAATGTCGGTGTGTGTCCATATCACTCTAGACCACCACTATGGCGCATTGTATTCTCTTCTAGTGTGCATTAGTTGAGTTATAAAGAGTATATCATGTGTAATTTATCATTCATTCATTAAGGTAATACAATTCTTGATTTTCTCACTCTCGTTTCCGTTTTTTCTCATTTATTTTGCAAACTATGTATGTCCTTTTCTATCTAGATCTTATTTGTGCAGGTTCATTCACATTTACATGGCATCAAAGCTGATGGATTCCCAGGAAAAAGACACACCAGACTATTTTTGCAGGTATCGAAGATTGAATACCATGAGAAAATGGAATTTCCAAAAGAATTGATTATTACACCGTACAATTTCTTTGCATGGAAGGACAGGATGGTATGCATCTTCGAAGTAGAGGATTATATAGGTTAACCATGGACATAGAGACTGAGCCCACATTATCCATACAAAAATTAAAGTATCTAAATTGGATGGATGAAGCGTATGGAACTATTTGCATTCTCATTTCTCCTGAGCTCCTCTTTCACATATCCTCCTGTAAAACCCCCAATGAATTATGGACCGCCATGGAAGGAATTTTTGGAAAGCAGAATGATATGAGGGTACATATAATCGAGGTTGAATTGCTCGCTTTGGATCCAAAAAACTTTGAAAATCTCCAAGATTTTTTTACCAAATATAAGGATTTGTTGTTGCAACTCAAGGCTTGCGGGGTTGATAAATATAAAGAGGAGAAACAAATGGTTCTTACCATTCTTACCAAACTTGGTCTGGAATACTTAGTGTTTGTATCCACATTTAGTTCAGTTAGGTTTGCATATGGAGATACCTAGAAAATGCCTTCTCTTGATTCCTTTATCAAGTCTCTGGCGCAAGATAAGAACAAGCTCATCAATATGGGAAAAATCAAAGGCTCAAAGGTGCATGCACTTTCTATGCAAGATGGTAGCAGTCACCAAAATCAAAAATCTAAACATAAAGACAAATGGAAGGTACATTCAAATCCAAAGAAGGAAGGGTACTCAAAACCCTTCAACGATTCCTGTGTATCTAAAGGTGGAAAGGGAAAAAAGGGGAGAAATGCACTTACTGCCAATGATGATTCCATCCAGAATATGAATGCATGAAAAAAAAGATACATCAAATGGAACAAATACTTCAGCAAACAAACCTTGGATATCGCATCCCCGAGGGCGCCAAGAAGAAGAAGCTAGAAGATCTAAACCCAAATAAAGGTAATTATAGTCATGCTTTGATTGTGATTAACTTCTCTCTCGATGCTTGGATTGTAGATTCAAGTGCATCACACCAAATGGAATCCAAAAATAAAGTATACTCTTCATTGGATGCATGCAAAGGTCCTCATATTCTGATGGGGGGTGACTCTCTAGTCAAAGTCACTGAGAAAGGAAGAGTTGAACTCACAAACGGGAGCTTTGAGAATGTGCTACACGTTCCCAAACTCTATGCCAATATTATCTTTATGTATCAGATGAAAAACTATGGCACTAGAAAGAAATTAATATTCACACCTGATGTAGTGGATATCTATGACATGCAAACCAATTCCAAAGTTTCTATTGGTGAGGTAAATCACCAATCCAAACTCTACACATTTTCTAGATTTATTGAACCATATTTTGCATTACTGCTTACGCATGTTGATGAAAGCAGTAGGATATGGCACAAAATGTTCAGGCATTTAAATTTCATATACATGAAATAACTTAGCAAGCAGGGAATGGTTGAAGGTATAACTGACATCTAATTCTCCAAAGGAATTTGTGAGGGATGTGCTCTTGGAAAACACCCTCAAGAGAAATTCGACAAAGGAAAGACTCAGAAGGTCTCCTCTCCTTTGGATTTCATCCACAATGATCTCATGGTCCCTTTTCCACATCCATCAATCAGTAAATCAAGGTATGTGCTCATTTTTTTTTTATGATTTCTCATGCCATACTTGGACTTTCTTTCTTAGGAAAAAATATGAGGTCTTTCAACACCTCAAAGATTTCAAAACCGTTGTTGAGACATAGTCAGGAAAGAAGATCAAAGTCCTCTGAATATATAGTGGGGGGGATTATGTCAACCATGCTATACAAAATATTTTTCTTGAGGTCGAGATTCAATTGTAGCACATGGCTCCTTATACTCCACAGCAAAACAGAGTTGCTAAGTGGAAAAATAGATCCCTGAAAGAGATGGAATATTGCATGTTGCATGCAAAGTCACTTCCACAGAGATTATGGGTTGAAGAACTTAATTTTGCAACCTACATCCAAAACATATCTCCCCATAGATCTGTCAAGGATAAGACCCCCTTCAAGGCTTGGAGCGGCCTCAAACCGGACGTGACCCACTTCCATATATTTGGTTCTCATGCATTGGCCAGGATTCCCTCTGAGAAGAGGAAGGCACTTGATCCACAGAGTACAGTGTGTTTATGTTGGATACCCTGATGGTGTGAAGTGATACAAACTCATTGATCGCTCCATGGACCAAATCATCATTAAGTGTAGTGTCCAATTTCAGGAAAGTATCTCTCATGTAACTCAGTAGTCGTATGCAGAAACTTTTTCTCTTCCACCTATCAAAGATGGTGAGCATGCACATTCCTACTCTTATTCATATGATATTTTTTATTCAAAGGATTTAGATGATTCAGATACCGATTCAATACATTCAAATGTAGATTCAGTGCAAACAAATGCAGATGCAGAGCCATATCTAAGGCCCAAGTGGGCCAAGACTACTCTTTAGGATGCAAGAGATATTGTTGGGGATCCAGCTCATACCAAAAGGACTTGATCTAATTTCGAGGAGCCTCCTCTTGCACTCACTTCCACTGAATCAATGCCACCCAATAATCTTTTCTTGGTTCAGTCTTCATATCCATAGTCCTATGGTGAGGGTTTTGGGAATCCACCATGCAGGAGGAGTACAACTCCCTCCTAGATAACCACACTTGGGATATAGTTCCCTTTCCTTCAGGAAGGAAAATTTTTAGGTGTAGATGGGTCTACAGGACCAAGAGAACAGTAGATGGACATGTTAGTAGATACAAATTCAGGCTAGTTTCCAAAGTCTTTCAAGAGGTCCACGTCATTGACTATGATGAGACATTCGCTCCAGTAGCAAAGATGGATTCCACACACTTGGCACTTGCTATTGTGGTAGCCAAGGGATGGGAAGTCCATTAGATGGACATGAAGAATGAATTTCTTCACAGAGATCTCTCTAAGGATATCTATATGGAGCAGCCCCAAGGCTTCATGCAGGATTCATCTTTGGTCTATCGACTGAAGAAGTCACTTTATGGCCTCAAGAAGGACCCAAGCGCATGGTATTCCAATATGGACTCCTAGTTGTTATCAAAAAAAAATTTACGTTGTAATACAAATCCGAACATTTACATGCTCAGGATGGCTTATTCACTTCTACTCCTATTTTTGTATGTTGATGATTTGTTGATCACAGGTTGCTCGACTTCAGTGATTATTGAAGTCAAGAGGATTTTGCATGACAGGTTCTTGATGACAGACATAGGTCCATCACATTTATTCCTTGGTCTCGATATCAGTCAGGATGCATTAGGCATCAAACTATCTCAGGCCAAGTATGCATGAGATCTCTTCAAGAGATTCCACATGACAGACTATAAGTTTGACCTGACTACTTTCCCATCAAGAGTCATACTTGAGGATGGCCAAGAGACTTGTTAACGGGCATAAATGATACACCATCAACTGAAAGGTCAAATCCAAACTGGGGTTGTCTAAATAACCCAAGTCGTTTGGAATGAAATGACACGACAGGTTTAATGGATCTGTTGGCCAACTAAAGTCCTAAAAATAACAAAATAAATGAAACTAATCTAAAGGATATGATACTAGAGATATAAAATTAATAATTACAAATGTCAAAATAGAAACATGAATATGTTCATATGACTATAAACAGCATATGTAGAACATGCAAGATTTACTGTATATCTTGTGAAATACATGTTTTTGAAAATGCTTATAAAAGAGATAAACAAAGCACATACATTTTTCTTTTTCTTTTTTTTGTTGGATATTTAAAATCCTAACGCTAATGAATGCTAAAATATAATTGAAATAAGAATATATAAACATTCAAATATAATTTAAGTTTTTCTTATTTCATCAATAAATGAATTAACTAACAACAAGTAAACTAACCTGTAACTAATTGACTAAACTGAATTTATCTCCCTATGCAATTCAACCTCCTGATTGTCCTGCATATGAGGGAAACCTGCTAGAGAACAGTGCTAATACTCCCAGAAGAAAACTCAAAGATGCATTGGGGCAAGAATATAACAACAGAATGATAAATGTATAGATCTAGTAACCTTATGATAATCAATACTTATAAAGAGAGGAAACTCAACTGAAATCATTAATGTAATCCATCATTTATTATCTAGAATAAATCAACAACATTTAAATGATAGATTGGTCACAGATGTAAAATGGAACTACAAATTATAGACATCATCAAAACATTTGATAATATGAAATACCATATGACAAACAGACTAAATTTGCATCAAAACATAATAATATTTCATAAGATGAAGGCAAAAAAAAACATAATGGAAAAGCGTTACACAGGTCTAAAGCCAACTGGTGAGAAGCTTCTCCATATCAGTTTTCAAAATTATATGTCCATAATGAGTCCCAACCAAAGATGTCTTCACTACTAAGAGTGATCAATATTTAAACTAGTTTAGGATTCACATACTCTTATCATACAAGATAGAGTGCAATCCCAAAAAAATAGATAGTATCAAAAAAATAGTAAAGCTAGAAACGACTCATGTATGAGTTGGTTTGTCAAAATAATAACAAAGTTTTATTAACATAAAAGAAAGAAACTATTGAATAACAGAGCGTATGATCCAATATGTTTTCTCCATGTAATCAGCAGCATAATCATCATTTTCCTATTAATAGCAAAACGAAAATGATATTCAGAAACTAATGTCAACTAATATTCAGAAATAGACTGGCGACAGAATCATAGATTCTGTAGATAGTCTTATTATTAACAAAAGAAATCAAAATTAAATCTTCCTATTTTGATTTTTTCATAACATAATGAAATAAAATCAAACAAAATCATTTTTACCATTAGAAATTAGCAATTGAAGGATCAGATAGTTCCTACTTTATGATGGCTTTGAAGTTGGTTTTATTTTTTATGATTATATTACCAAATTTCTTGGTTCTTTTATTTTCTCTCTCTGCACATGCTTTCAACTCTTTGTTTTCTTGTTCAAGTAAAGCATTGCAATATGCCAAACGTTTTACTTGTTCCTACAACAACGGAATGTCCCTATAATAGCATTCTATCCAATCTAAGCAAGTGTCACAATACACTGGTGCTATAGCAGACCGATGTGGAATGTATTCAGCAATAGGTATTTCCTGTTTCTCTGAGGCTTGTTTCAAGTCCCAGATAATGCTAGAAAAACCCTCATTGCCTTTGAGACACAGAGGTAACCTAGAGAAAAATTCATACTGTTCAACTTGACCAACAGTTTCATTCTTGAGAGACTAGTTATCCGGATCTTCCCCAGCAAGGAAATCGTTGATTTCTTCATCTGAATAGTGATCATTGACCTCGATCATAGAGATCGAGCTCAAGTGATCCTTTTTTCAATTCCTTAAACTGCTAGATATCAATCAAACAGACATTTTATTCATAAAATTCAAATATGAGCTTTTCTTTTTCTTACCCTTACGAATTTTCCTTATAGTGGGTTTATCATTATGGTTCTGATTAGGTTCACTTGCAAGCACAGGGGAAATTTTTCCTTTTAATTCATCTACTAATTGTTCAAATGATTTCCTGGACAAGAACATACATCGTGATTTCCTAACCATGGGGGTTTTCAAAGAAATAGACACATATTCATTAATTTCATAGCCATCATGTGAATTAAAACCCTGACTTTCAGTCACGAGACTATCAAAACTAGGGTTTACATTTAAAGGTGGGTTCATTGTATTGTGGCAAAACCATTTCGACTCAGGAAACTTTCCCAATTGTCCCCAATTTGTGATAGGTGTGATAGCAGCAAGATTTTAACGAGCCCGTGATGAAAAAGACTCGACAGAGAATTCATGCTCTATCTCTTATAGCACTTTGACATTTTATATAGGCTCACTAACAAGTAGAACGACATGTTCAAGTCAAACCCTATGAATAACATGAGAAGTTGAATATGGTATAAAAATACCAAACCATACCTGCCTTTAGATGTGATAAACTATTTCAAAATCAAAATAAGGTCATGCCATCGAGGTTTAAGGAGATTGATAAGAATACCTTTAGGACAGCAGGTAGACTCGCGAGAAACCATGAACAAGCTCCATGGAACATCCTCCATTTTGGCATTTTTAAACCATTTTTCACCTTCCTGCGGGAGCCCTGTCGTCCGAGCTACAAAGTCCTATGTGACTTCAAATTGGGCATCCCCGGCCTTGGCCCTAAACCCATCAAATTTCTATGCAAAGGCATGTCCGACCGCAAGATTGTAACCTTCAAATTTCTTGAGGAATATATCCCAACTGTGAGCCTTCAAATCATTTATGGCATCATCGTGGGCAAGAAGAGCTTGACAACCATTCGGATCGATTCGAACCACAGGGGCCATGGCCACTATGAAATAGAGACAAAATATACCACAGGAGGTAAGTTTCGGCTTCCAATAAACAAATAGCAGGGAGAGGTGTGTGCAAACTAAAATGGCCTAAAAACTAGGAAGTTTAGAGACTTCCATGTTGTGATAGCTTAAGTTTAGAGATACAGGAAAATGAAGGGTGCGCAAACCTAAGAACCATTACCCATAATGAATATCAAAACCTCGATTACCATCGAATTCCAATACAAATAATGAGTGGTTTCATTAATGCACAGGACAACAGGGTGTCGTGAAGTCGTGGGTACAACATACCAGTACCCAACGACATGAAAGTTGATATGACTTTTGAGAGCATGAAACCCATATCGAAAATTAATCCAATGTTTTTCATATTCATACATTTCAAAAAAATAAAACCAAAAGATCAACCATAGAACCTATTAAGTCACATTCCCCATAATGCATAAATATTGCAGTAGTGATTTAATCAATGGGTTTATAAATCTTGAAGGTTAGCAACACATGGGTACCTTCAAAGTATAATTTATTAAGTAGAAAATATAACTACATAATCATTTACACAAACCAGGTTTTTATTTAAATTCATGCTTACAGTCATGAATTTCAAAACAAAACAAATGAAAATTCCAAGGAAAAACTCATAGGATAAGTTTAGCTCAATAATCGCCTCAAAGCATAAAAAACATAAGCATTTATAAAACGTAAGTAGGTGGAAGCTGCAGAAAGACATAATCTCTTGGTGTTAATTTTAATCGTGATAAAAATCGACAGAATTGATGGCTGCCAACAATGGCGACATGCTGGGCGAAGCAGTTATCTCTGCATCACCAGAAGACTTATGTCAGGGGCTCGGATAAAATAATTTTTTTGAAACAATTAACAACAGATCAAGCATTCCAATCATAACTTAGAAAATAACATATCTTAGCATTGGATATATTTTTGCTTCAAAATGTAGTCTGGTATCTTATTTATATTACAGATGTAGCGATGTTTATATAGTTGACTTAGATACCGTTGACAGGGCCATTGCTGCCAACAGGCATCCATAGCCTCAGTAGGGATTTCATTTAACCCACTCTAGTACCTCTATCCTATCCAAGAGTTGTCCATTCATGATAAAAACATCTTCATACTTGATCAAATCAAGAAAAACATACCTGAGAATCTTCTTACCCGGCATTGCTTCGCTGCCAACGAGCCTGTTCAGTACCCCGACAAAGTTGCCTTGGTATCATGAGTGCATTTACCTGCTATTAGGAGACCTATTCAGTGTCTTGGTGGGTTTACAAACACTTCCCACACATTACAGTGCTTCCAACTCTCTAGAATTTGTTTATAAATTAATAGAAACTTCATGATATTCGAGAGAGCAGGGTGATACTGAAAATCTCATAGTTTGGGATAAAAAGTTTGATCATTAAAGAATCATTTTTTTGTTTTGATGACTTTCATCATGGTTTGGATAGTTAGATTTATGTTAAGAAATCACCTCCGGGATGGGGAAGCACACTGAGTTTTTCTCATTAAAACAAGGACGGCATTAGAAGTTTGTTAAGGATAATTGTGTTTTCCTATAATTTCAATAAGAAATCAGAAACACTGATTTAAACGAAAAATTACTTCTATTGTTCTGAGTTTATCATTTACTATTCAATTGCTTGATATGTTAACAACTACTGCAAATGAGTGAGATTTATGATTCCCTTCAATAAATGAAATGGTGACTCAGACATAATTATTTAGAAAACAAATCAAAATCAAGAAAAATGAAAAGAACCAAAATCAAAAACAGAAAAGAAAATCAAAAATATTTACAAGAGGGTGAAACAAAAATCATCAAGCGAAATATTTCTTGAGAGCCTAGCCATTCACTAGGAAAGTGTCTGGCTATCCCTCCAAATTATGCAGACGAAAAGAGTTAGGACCCAATTTTTCATAAATTACAAATGGTCCTAGCCACAAGTTTTGAAACTTGGTATGTTCCCCTTTCCCTCATGGGATTTGTCCCACTTTAGAACCAAATCCCCAACATTAAAATTTCTATCAGAATATGAATTTGAATCAAACTAGCTTTTCACAATTTTTTGGTGTTGGTCCAGTTTCTGTTTAGCTTGTGTTCTCACCTCTTCTAGTTTTAATAAGGCATTTATCTAATTTTCTAGAGGCAGACATCCTTCTTCTTGAACTTTCTACGAAAGTTGCAGAGAAGGAAGTAACATACGCGGGGGGATGGCTTCTTTTCCGTAAACGAGGAAGAAAGGAGAATTACCAACAGAGGCTTTTGGAGTTAACCTATCAGCCCAAAGTGCATTATACAGTGCATTGTGTCAATTCTTATGGTTTTCAGAAACTGTCCTTTTAATAATCTTGATCAAATTTTTATTTGTCGATTCTACTAGGCCATTCCCTACAGGGTAGTAGGTTGCAAAATAATTCAGTTTGAACCCTTTTTCTAGGGAAAAAACATTGATATCAAGGGATGAAAAGTAAGAGGCATTATAAAAAACTAGGCATTTGGGAATTCTAAATCGAGTAATGATGTGGGAGTTCAAAAATGATACTACCTAAATGGTGTTGACCACTTTCAAAGGTACAACTTCATACCATCTTGTAAAATAGTCTGTTGTTGTGAGGATGTACTTGTGTTTTTGTGAAGAAGGGGGATTGATTGGACCTATGATGTCTAGACCCCATTGTTGAAAAGGTGCATCTACAGTAACAGGTTGCAAAGGAAAAATTGTCTTTTTCACTCATCCTGCAGCCTTTTGGCAGATTGGACAATTACAGGCCAGCGTATGGGAATATTTAAACAGGGTAGGTCCTTAACACTTTGTGGTCAGTGGTGTCTCCACCAAAATGATCATCGGCATCATCAACATGAAGTTCATACAAAACTCTCTCAGACTCCTCCTTTTTTAAACAATGCAGAAAAGCACCATCAAAGTTCTTTCGAAATAATACATCATTTATTAACTGGAAAGATGTAGATTTAAGCCTAAGTGCTCTTCTATTTTTAGGATCACGATTGCGGGGAGAAAACCCATGTGTTAAGTATAATCTAATTTTATCATACCAAGAAATGGGTGTAGCATGTACACAGCTGATCTGTTTTTAGTTGGACTGATTTGCAGTTGATGTGTTTATTTGACTTTCTTGTTTCTCAATTGAATCAGCCAGTAGTTTGCATAGGCCTTGACCTCTAAAAATTTGTGCAAGATCTATTTCAAGGTCATATTCCTATATTTACGTCATCCAATTTTCCCTTTTCTCACCCAGTTCCTTCTGTACTAATAGGTTTCTCACATCGGGGTAAGGAACAATAACTTTGGTTATGGATTTTAACAGGTAAGATTGGAAGTGTTTCATTGCTTTAAAAACAGCATATGAATGTTGATCTACTGTTGGGTAATTAAGTGATGCTCTTTTAAAAGAAGAGCTCATGAAGGCAATGGGTATCTCATTTCTTTCAACGTTTTTTTGTGTAAGCACAACAACATAAGATCTGTAAGAGGCAAAAGTGTAAAGAGTGAAATCTCGAGAAAAATCGAGACTCATCAGGGAAGGGGCATCTATTATTGCTTTTTAAATTGAATCGAAACCTTGAATTTCTTGTGGTCACCATCGGTACAAAACATCCTTTTTAATTAGATTGTGTAATGGTCTAACCATTTCTGAGAAACTCGGGACAAATCTTCTAATAAAATTAATCTTTATCAAAAAGGACTGCATGGCCTTTTTGGAAGAAGGAGGGGGGAGTTTAGCAATAACTTGGGTTCTTTCAGGGTCAATAATCATTCCATCCTTAGATACTATGAACCCAATCAGTTTTCCTTTCTCTACTGCAAAGACCGATTTCTTAGGGTTGAGAGATATGTCGAACTTGCGGCATCGTTCCAAGACAACACTAAGGTGAGACAAGTGATCTTTCTTGCTTTTATAATAGATGGTGACATAATCAAGATAGACCACAACTAACTATTTAATGAGGCCACAGAAAGTGATATCCATTTCTCTATGGAAAGTGGCACTGGCATTAATTATCCCAAAAGGCATTTTCTTATAGGTGTAAGTGCCCCATGGGTTACAGAAGGTGGTTTTAAGATGGTCCAAAGGAGACATAAGGACCTGGTTGTATCCCAAAAAACCATCCAACAGAGATATTCTTTCAAAACCAGACACCTGTTGTAATTTTTTTTCCATTGGGGGAATAGGGTAGTTGTCTTTATCTAACGCTCGGTTTAAGTTACGAAAATTGACACAAAGTCGAATTTCACCACTTTTTTTCCTTACGGGGACTAAATTAGACACCCATTGAGTATGCCTAACTGGAAAAATTATCTTTGCAGTGAGCAATTTATTTAGTTCCTTTTTAATAGTAGGTTCCAATTTAGGATGCATCTTCCTTAGTTTCTGTTGAAAAGGATGAGTCTGGGGTTTCATAGGGATTACGTGTTGTATGATGTTTGGATCGAAAGTTTTCAAGTCATCATACGTCCAAGAAAATACATCTTTAAATTATTTAAATAATTTGATGAAAGAAAATCTTGCTTGCTTGAAACATCCCTTCCCAAGAATAATATTTTGAGGATTATCTCTTGTTCCTAAATTAACAATTTCATAGATCAAAGAGGAACTGTTAGTTTTACAGTTGACTACCCCTCCAAACTTATCATGAAAGTCATAAAAAATTTCTAATCTCACAACAGATCTAGGGATAGAGTTTACCATCTCAGATTTTAATTCAGGAAATCGAGGATTAGATATTACCGTGAAGTCTCGAAGATCCTCATCATGAGTTCCTTCATCAATGACTGCATCCTATAAGGTGTCTTCCATATGCAGAAAGTTGATGATCTGCTGGTCATCATCAAATACCCTCCAATTAGTGATGTTATCTAGAATCGACGGCTTGAACAACAGTTTGATCGAAAACGCATTAGGGGAAATACCTTCAATAGACAATAATTTAGAAGCAACATTGGCTAGTAGATCGACTTCTGAATTACTCATCCTAGGAATAGAATTTATATTAAATGCTGAAAATTTATGCATCAAACTCCATACCTCGGTTTGGTAACTCTTCATATGCGGAGACAAATAGTGAATTCCATTCCTTACCTGTCTAACTACTATTTTTGAATCGCCAAAGACTACCAAATTTTGCACATCCATGCCAAGTGCTTTCTTGAGTCCTTGCAGAAGTGATTCGTACTCAGTTGTGTTGTTAGTGCATTCAAACTCTAATTGACAAGCAATAAATTTTTATTACATGTAAGGTCAATGATTACCCAGCCAACACCTACTCCTCAAGATTTAGATCCATCGAAATATAAGGACCAGATCTGTGCATCATTAGCAGTGCTTGGCGTATTTGGTGAAGCTGATATCTGAGTGTAGACCATTACTTCAGATTGTTGTTCTCGGTCTGTGATAAGAGAAATTCCAGTCATGAAATTATCGAAAAAGGTATTCATCCCCTGCGTTTCCATTGAATTTGTTGTGGTAATGAAAGGCTCGTTTGGATCATTCAAATCTATCACGGTATGCTTGAGATAACGTTCTTGGTTAATCCTGATTTTGTTGGGCTGTCCATTTTTAGGCAGCCACAAGTGAGACCAGTCTGTAGCAAAATATCCACGCAGTTGTTCTAACCAATCTCTGCTTAAAAATAGACCATAAACTTCAGTAATATCAACAATGATTATATCAATTATCTGATGAACTTTAGGATTGGATGATAATATAATCAACACAATCTTAAGCTCACCGATCACATTAACATTCGTTCGATCTTGCTGAATAATTTTAAGATCAAAAGGTTGTACTTCTGCATTAATTTTATGCCATACCGACAGAGGCATCACATTTGACGATGCACCAGAGTCGACCATGCAATTATGTACATTCCTATTAAAAATTTCAAAGGTTAATAAAAAGGGTGGGACATTTTTCCGTGTGTAAATAGCGGAATTCTGTTGATTTTTTAGCGTTGTTCCTAAAACTGTTTTATTTACATTTGCTACAGTTTTTTCTACTAAGTCCCTTTTGTCTTGAGGTTTAGACGTCTTTTTAGTTGGGACATTTTTGGCTTCATTCGAATCGATTTCTACTAATTTTTTGCTGCTAACATCACTCCTTTTACTATTTTCAGCGATGCTTTGAAGCATTTTCTGCAAAATAAGAGGAAATTTTAGCAGTTCAAAAACAAAAATATTTTCTCTTAGTTTTTTCAGATCTTCAATTAAATCATACTCTAAAACTGGGGTAGCTAAGTTTTGTCTAGTTTCAGTTTGCTTTGTTTGTTTAGGAAACACATTTTTACTTGTTTCTGTAGTAGGCTTGGCTTGTTTTTTACTCCTAGTATTGTAGGGGTGGACAGTTTCAAAATTTGCTTGAAAGATATTGTCAGATAAGTGCCCACTGCCCAAAAAGAGGAGGGGATGAGTCCTCCTCTTCTAGTACCTCTTCTTCAACTGTATCATCAAAATTTTCAGGAGGAATAGAAACAGAATTATCATGCACTTCTAATATCGTTTGCAAAGCATATTGTAATTTTTTGAAATTTAGACCTTTTATGGTCGGGTTTGGCCGATTTGGAGGGAAAGGATTTCTAAAAGGAAACTAACAGTAACATACTCATTTAGCCTCATTCAGCCTCTCTTCTGTACTAGACAATAAATTATGAACTTGGAAACTAACATACATCTTTGTCTCAATCAAAAATCGAGACACTCCTTTATCACTCACTTCAATCACATCCTCATACTCAGGTTCCTTCAACAAATATTCCAAAAACTCCTCTTCTACTTGACATTCCTCGAGTACTTCATCACAATGTTGCTCATCATCTTCAGCATGTGTTTCTTCTCTTTTAACAACCTTCAGTAGTTGTCCCTCATCTCTTTGACTAAATCTGGTAGTCAATTCAGCTCTGTTTGGTTCTAAGACTATCTTTTCATCAATATGAGATAGATCTGCCCCATCTTCCTCTTCATTGCTATCCTTCTCTTTGTCACTGTTTTGTGACATTTCCATCTGTCCCTCTAAGCTAGCTGATTCTTTCTTGTTCACCTCTTTTCCTAAACATGCTTCACAAAACCTCATTTCCTCCTCAAAATCACTAAAACTTAAATCATTACCTAAGGTTTCAGTTCATGGATTAACTCAGACTCCTTTAATAGATTTTCCAGCAATAAAATTTTTCTGTTAGCTTCCTCAAGCATTGTGTTTGTATGCTTGATATATTCCTCTTGCTTTTGACTATCAATATAAGCCAAACCTCCTCTTCTTTCAGCTCTAACAGTATGTTGAAAAGGATTTTCTTCCTTCAATTGTGTATGAACTTTCACATGAGACCTGGCCGTCTCATCCTCCTTCAGAACATAATTCAAATTCTGTCTTCCCTCCTTCTTCTATGTGAAAATATAAGAAGATCATCCATCATCATGATTTTCACCTGCAAACATACATAAATTGTTAATTTCAAAATCATAGGGCTCAGTAGCCTCAATTGATGTTTCAAACATCATTGCTCCATTTTCAAGTTCACAAGGAACTTGTTCTTCTCCAACAACTTTCTTTTGTTGTATCTTAACTTCTCTGAGCTTCTTCAATCCCCATTGAGCACTCAACCTATGCTCTCTCTTCTCTTGCAGCCTATGCCACTTCATCTTTTTTATCATTAACCATCCCCATCGCCGATCTTCTTTGCTTCTTTGTACCAACTCCATCAACACATTCATATGGATTCGTATCTTGGCTTTCTCTCCATTATACTCTTCATCACTCATCTGCTTCCATATGCCATTTTCTTTGGCATCCTCTTTCTCTTTTCTATGGCTTCTCTCTGAACCTCTGCCAGGCCTATTAGTAGTCATATTCTTTTCCATTTCCATGAGTTTCTTCACACTCATTGTGAGTTGAACTAGGCCTCTACAATAGCAGTCTACTCTGCTACAACTACCTCACCAAGATTCTCTTCCTAAACTCGGTCTGTTGGCAAACACTAGTTCTCTGTCTAGAACCTTTTGAGATTCCTTCTCTGCTCATTCTAGACTTCTACCTCGACTCACCTTCTCTTGAGAACACTCAACTGTCCTCCTACATTTCAATCTCAACTAGACTAATTAGGTTCTACCATATTTCTCTTTCTCTAGAAACCCCTGCTAGATTCCTTCATCACTGCTTCAAAACTGTGACCTTCTTGCTGAGATACTCTTCAACTATTGCTACCTCTTTCCTTTGAATGTAAGTACTTCTCCCAAAGTAGATTTCCTTCATATCAAGAACTTCCTTGTCCTTCCCAAGCTCTGAGCTTCTTCTGTTCTCCATGCAAGTCTTCTTAACTCACAAATTGCATAATTCACATATTTTGGACCTACTCTGTTCCAACATTAGCAATCATCATAGGAATCTCTTACAATCTCATCTATGTTCACAATCTCCCTAGGTACATCTATTAGTTGTTTTAACTGTTCCACTAGGCGCATTCACAATAAGGAACTATGCTTTCTAAACAAGAAATCGACTTCCAGATTTCACATATGAATAAACTACTCACTCAAAAGAATGCTCTGTCTTAGAGAGACATTTCTCATTCAGTGATAGTTGGATTTAAATTGGTTATATCTCTGGCGATATTTGATCATCGGGTCTTCTCTTCAATGATATCTCAATAGAATGTGTTCCAGATTGGTCCTCACAAGGTTTTCAAGCCATACCACTAGTTATCGACTCATCTGAGATTCAAGCCTCTAATGCATTCCAAATGGGGTTTTTCCTCCCTGAGCATTTAATTTTTCAAGCAAGTCATTTTCCTTCCAACATTCATCCAGTGGTGCCCTTCATCTAGATGATCCTATGACTAGATTTCAATATGGGACGAGTTTATAAGAATTTGACTTCCTGAAACCAAATTCGAGTTCTCCCTTACGCATGGGCTTTGATCATGGCTTCATCCATTTCACCTTTACCACTAAGATTTTGTCAATCATGTATACTCAAAAAACATCTCGTGTTATGATCTTCATTCTCACTGCCAACACTTTTGTCCATCATGTTTGCAACTTTACATTTCGAAGGAACTCAAATCCTTCCACTGTGCCATTCATCCTCTAGCTATTATAGGTTATCCAATTTCCTAGGTCATCGACACAGACCTCAAGTGCCCAATTTGTATATGATTATAATCTTCCCTCTTTCCAGTAAGGGGATATATGGTACCTCGAACGTCACTCTAAAGTTTCGAAATTCGAAATTCTTTTAAGTCTCTGATAGAATTCTACATGAACTGGAACCCTACAAAGGAGTTCTACCCAATTCTCTCCCTTTACTTTCCATCAAAATTTCATGCACAGAGTTAGTTCATTAGAAAACTAATATTCATCACTAATTCTCTAATACAGTATATACAGACAGTATCAGAGACAAACACCCACAAATGAATAATCTTCTTCTTTCATTAATCATGAAAACTGTACCAAAAAAAACCTAATCTATTCTATGTCAACTCTATTATTCTTGGCCATCTTTTTTTCTTCTACCCCCTTCTGTCAGTAGACTTACAATATCCCTATACAAGACTGAGTTTTTTCTCCTTAACAGAAAATCCTACAAACTTGCAATCGGACCCTGAATAAAGGCAATTGTTTCTAAAATTAGCAACCTCGAGCCTATTATATCTATGAATCATCGTAACAAAATCCTATCATTATGCAACTCTTCATAAATATCCTCTCGATTCATTCCTTATATTTGGGAATTTTTTTCGTGACTCATATTTGGACTGACACCTATCAGATTTAGAGCCCTCTCAAACTATGTATACTAGCTATGAGGAATTTTAACATTTTTACAAGAGATTTACAATGTTTTTACAATAGATCCCTCCTTGGCCAGTGTCATGACCTTAGGGTCTGACCAAGATTTAGAACTCCTACTGGAGAGCTAATGATCCTACATCAATTGTACCTTGAGAGGAGTTTTTTCCCATGAGGTTTTCCCTCTTTCCTCGTTTATTTTAGTGTGTCTTTTGTATTTGGGTACCTAACATGGCGTCGTTGTCGGGAACCACTTTTTATTTTCACCAAAGTGATGTTCAAGGGGGGTGTCGGAGATACTTCACACACACCTAGGATTTCTTTTTCCTAAGGTTTTCCATATGTTTATCAGTCATTATTCAGTCTTCTATAGATTAGGGAGAATATTCATTTTTCTACATTCTAGGAGAATATTCTCTTCGCTTCACACTTCAGTTGGATAAGTTGAGTGGAGTATTAATTCCACATCGGTTCCATCACCATGCAGCATTGGGATCATCACGGTTAATGTGCATTATCCTTGGGATTATCAACATACTAGCGCATTACCCTCACTTCACCCTATTTCAGTCAGTTAATTAAAGACCTAGAGGCTAGTTAACTCAGACTAGGTGGTTGTTAACTCCCGTAATTTTTGGTGTGTGTCTAGATCACTCTAGACCACCACTATGGCACATTGGCTTCTCTTCCAGTGCACATTAGTTGAGTTATAAACAATATATCATGTGTAATTTATAATTCATTCATTAAGTTAATACAGTTCTTGATTCTCTCTCTCTCTTTTCCATCTTTTCTCATTTCTTCTGCAAACTGTGTATGTCCTTTGCTATCTAGATTTTATCTGTGCAGATTCATTCACATTTACAAAATTAATGACCATGAGACAAACTATAAATGACCAAACTAAATATGACCACATTTTTGGTCACATGATAAGAGACTAGAAATTAGCCACCAAAATTGTCATTTGGTCATTTATATGAAAATTTTGGTCATTTTTTTGTCACTTATCTCTCATTTTTTTGTCACTTATCTCTCATTTTTTTGTCATTTTATATGCGAATTTCGGTCATTTTGTTTGGTCACTTATCTCTCATTGTTTGTTCACTTATTTCTCATTATTTGGTCACTAACTTAGTCATTTTTAGTTGTTTTATATGTGTTCATTATTTTCATTTTTTGGTCACTAATTTAGTCATTTTTAGTTGTTTTATATGCATTCATTATTCTCATTGTTTGGTCACTAATTTAGTCATTTTTAGTCATTTTATATGTGTTCATTATTTTTTAGTAGTTTTAATGGTGTCCATTATTAATCAATATAAATTTTTAGTATGATATTATGTCTAAATTAAAAAAAGAATCATATAGTATTCATGTTCATCTAATACACATGTGAATCATGCAATATTATCACATTAATTAGTTAATTATAACAGTTATAAATAATATTAAGTACAAACATATATAAATTTTAAACCACATAAATTATATTATATGAAATGTCAAGTATTACAACAAATATGAGTTTTCAACTGAATATCCACTAATGGACTAATACTGGTCCATGACAATATTAAATTCTAGTTCATCAATAGTATTTTGGCTATCTTCCAGTCTCTCCATCTTCATCTTCTCGTAAACCTCAACAATTTGTTCCACTGAACGAACAAAGTCAGTTCCCTTTCCTTGACACTTTGACAATAGATTCTTTTTGGACCAACCCTGAAAGTATTTATCCTTATCTAAAAAGAAATAAAATCAGATTTGATTTGCTACTTTTATTTACAATATTTTAATCTAAAAGTTAAATCACTAAAGACAAAACCTTTTTACAAAGTGTCATTTTTGGAAAATGACAAAATTGAGGTGTCACCTCATCATTTGCCTTGGGATTTGTGTCATCTCAATCACACTTTGATGCATGCCTTATTTTTCACTTGTAAATAAGGTGAAATTCATGGAGTCCCAAGCCATCAATGGATTTCGGATTCATCGGGACGAAGACCCATGTGTTGGGGAAATTTTGGGGCTTCTTTGGAGGGAAAGGGGCCTTGGTTTTGGTTTATAAATGTTAGGAAATGCCCATTGTTTGGGAATTTTTCAAACCTAAATTTACCTCCCCCTTTGCTTCCTATAAGTATCCATGCGATCTAATGAAGCATGACTTCAATCTGGGCCTAATTTGATTAAGGGACCCCCCTTGGGCTTGAAACTTGGAAGGTTGTTCCCTCATACCAAAAAGACACAAATATGATTTCTGAAACCACCATATTGTATCTATGTCCACCACCTTTCCACTTCCTTTCGTTTGGTGCAAATCAGGCTCCGGATGAGCGAGATATGGCCCCGGAAAGGTTGAAGGAAAAAGGTTGGCTGGATGGATGATCAAGGAAAAAATTGCAATGAAATCACAAATATGGGTTGAACACCTTATTTGATAGGCTTATATAGGCCTACATTCCTGTAGCTGAAATGGGTTTCCCTCGTTTGTCTTGATTTGGCCTCGGAGGCCTCCAATCAGGCCTCCCTTTTGGCACATGTTTCTAGGCCAATAAGGAGTCCATGTCACTCTGAAAGGTCCCACTGAAAATATGGGCTGAATTTGTGAAGGAGAATGCCATGGCTGCATTCTACACTTTGCCCCAATCATTTTTACGATTCATGGGCAAAATTCTGCCTCCAGATGAGGGAGATATGAAACTGATTTGTCCAATGACCTTTGTGGAAAAAATTTAAATCTTTAAAAATATAATTGTAAACTATATAACATATATATAATGATTTTTTACATATTTTATTTTATTATAATTATTTATTAATTATTTTAATTTAATTATATATATATATATATATATAACAAATTCAAAAATAATAATTTATATAAATAACTAAATAAATTCAAAATAAACAAAATATATAGAAAATACTAACACATATATATACAATATAATTCACAGAACTTGCATTAAAAAAGACTAAAATTAAAACATTTGAAAGCTCCCTCCACATACCATACGAAAGGACCCAGCCTTCTGGTCATATGACCGCACCCATACGACCCAAACATAATTTGTTTTTAAACAAAATGTTTGGCACCTCCCCCGACACTAAGCCCTTGGTAATCCATATGACTGAATTTCAAAATTTAGTCCCTACTCCAAAATTCTCCAGCACAACCAATGCATCCCGGATAAGGTATGCTCCTCAATTTTCAGCCTCATAATGCTTTGAACCAATTCGGTGCCAGTATCCCTACACATCATCTTTTTGTTATTATGGTTATTTGGGATCAATGTACTTCTCTCAAAGGATTGCTAAAACTTTTTATTTTTGATTTTTTTTAAGCAATATAATTGTAGTTGGCTTTATTTACCCCTATCCAAAAAAATAAATATGTACAAGTAAATTAATGGCCGTCATATAAACATTTTACGAAATGACTCTTTTTTGGCAATATTTTTTAGGACATTTGTTCGAAATCCGGCGAAAAATTGTTAGATCCGCAAATTTGAGTGATTATTTCTATATAATATGAGTGCCTCGAGGACCAGGGGTTTTTCATCATGGTGAATCCTTTCTGCATTCAAAAATAGATTTTAAACTACAAAAAATAGTGATTGGTGCAGATTTATGTTGCTTGATTCCGGCGAAAAAAGCCACAATTAGAAAATGCCAAATTAATGGACTTTTACTGTTTATTATTTCCCCTTCTCTTTTAAATGATAATACAAGTTTTTCTTGCTATTAGGTGATAGAAAGTGAAAAGGCAATTTATTGTCATCTTACATGGCTACAACTTAGTCCAAATAATTTTTGGTTAGTTATTCTTGATTGTTCATTGTAACCACGACTAATAATTTACTCAGCCTCACTTGCAATTTAGGGTGGAGTTATGGCCTTATTTTTCTATTCTAAAAAATTGTATGGAATGTAGACGTAAATTATATCATAGTATTATGGTCTCTACAGGTGTTGCAACTAGGGAGTGTTGGACAAGTAATCTATGATGTGGAGTTGCTTTGTGGCACTTATATTTATAATGTTTTGTATGTCTCTTGATTGGAAAAGGTATTTGGATAGAATGCTTGGGTATCAGGACTTGTTGTCTTTAAATACGAGGGGCAACTAATTTAGTGTACAACAGGTTCCCTACCTCCAGGTTTGAATCTTAACCAGGATTTTGCAAAAAGAAGACACATCATGGGAGTGTCCTGACTCCTAATATCCTAATGCATTCAACGTTGTAATTGCTTGAGGGAAAGCAATTTGAGTGAGAGGACTTGTAGTGTTTTTGGTAGATTCATTATTTTATTTTTTGGAAATTTACTTCAAGAAACATACCCTAAAGTATTAGTAAATAGTAAATCACAAAAGGTTACAACAAAAGGCCTCATGTTTCCATTTTCCATTTTGGAGCAGGGATTAAGCAGTAGTATACCCTAAAGTATTAGTAAATAGTAAATCACAAAAGGTTACAAAAAAAGGCCTCATGTTTCCATTTTCCATTTTGGAGCAGGGATTAAGCAGTAGTAGTTATTGCCTTTGTGTATTTCCTTAACTATCTTTTTACTTTAAACTGTAAAATTGTTTTGTCTACCAATATTGAATGAACTATTATTGTAACAAAAATACAATTAGAAGCATTTCTTGTCTCTCTAATACATTTAATGATGTCTTCAAATAAGTTTTATAGTAAAGACTCTACCTTTAATGGAAAATAATTTTATGATGGTAATGTAGCTTGTTAGCACGTGTAAATTTTAATAAATGTTTGCAAAAGATTTATAATTTGAGTGAAATTTGTTGGTTTTAGAGGTGCTAAAAGACTCTACCTTTAATGAAAAATAATTTTATGATGGTGATGTAGTTTGTTAGCACATGTAAATTTTTATAAATGTTTGCAAAAGATTTATAATTTGAGCGAAATTTTTGGTTTTAGAGGTCATTTATGCTCTTGGGATTATAACCAAGTTCAAGGTTTAAATTATGTTTTATAAAAATGTAGGTGAAGTCTTTTATGCTCTTGGGATTATAATAAGATTCAAGGTTTAAATTTAGTCTTGGGATTATAACCAAGTTCAAGGTTTAAATTCTGTTTTATAAAATTTATGAGGGATGTAGCTTGTTAGCACATGTAAATTTTTATAAATGTTTGCAAAAGATTTATAATTTGAACGAAATTTTTGGTTTTAAAAGTCCTTTATGCTCTTGGGATTATAACCAGATTCAAGGTTTAAATTCTGGTTTTTATAACCAGGTTCAAGGTTTAAATTCTGTCTTACGATTATAACCAGGTTCAAGGTTTAAATTTTGTTTTATAAAATTGTAGGTGAAGTCCTTTATGCTCTTGGCATTATAACAAGATTCAAGGTTTAAATTCGGTCTTGGGATTATAACCAAGTTCAAGGTTTAAATTACGTTTTATAAAATTTATGAGGGATGTAGCTTGTTAGCACATGTAAATTTTTATAAATGTTTGCAAAAGATTTATAATTTGAACGAAATTTTTGATTTTAGAGGTCCTTTATTCTCTTGGGATTATAACCAGATTCAAGGTTTAAATTCTGTCTTGGGATTATAACCAAGTTCAAGG
>JASDQU010736206.1:37387-48157 GCA_032191745.1 Picea mariana
AGCAGTCTACTCTGCTACAACTACCTCACCAAGCTTCTCTTCCTAAACTCGGTCTGTTGGCAAACACTGGTTCTCTCTCTAGAACCTTTTGAGATTCCTTCTCTACTCATTCTAGACTTCTACCTCGACTCACCTTCTCTTCATAACACTCAACTGTCCTCCTACATTTCAATCTCAACTGGACTAATTAGGCTCTACCACATTTCTCTTTCTCTAGAAACCCTTGCTAGATTCTTTCATCACTGCTTCAAAACTGTGACCTTCTTGATGAGATACTCTTCAACTATTGCTACCTCTTTCCTTTGAATGTAACTACTTCTCCCAAAGTAGATTTCCTTCTTATCAAGAACTTCCTTGTCCTTCCCAAGCTCTGAGCTTCTTCTGTTCTCCATGCAAGTCTTCTTAACTCACAAATTGCATAATTCACATATGAATAAACTACTCACTCAAAAGAATGCTCTGTCTTAGAGAGCCATTTCTCATTCAATGACAGTTGGATTTAAATTGGTTATATCTCTGGCGATATTTGATTCTCGGTTATTCTATTCAATGATATCTCAATAGAATGTGTTCTAGATTGGTCCACACAAGGTTTTCAGGCCATACCACTGGTTATCGACTCATCTGAGATTCAAGCCTCTAATGCATTCCAAATGGGGTTTTTCCTCTCTGAGCATTTAAGTTTTCAAGCAAGTCAATTTTCCTTCCAACAGTCATCCAATGGCGCCCTTCGTCTAGATGATCCTATGACTAGATTTCAATCTGGGACGATTTTATAAGAATTTGACTTCCTGAAACCAAATTCAAGTTCTCCCTTACACCTGGGCTTTACTCATGGCTTCATCCATTTCACCTTTACCACTAAGATTCTGTCAATCACATATACTCAGAAAACATCTCATGTTATGATCTTCATTCTCACTTCCAACACTTTTGTCCATCATGTTTGCAACTTTACATTTCGAAGGAACTCAAATCCTTCCACTGTGCCATTCATCCTCCAGCTATTACAGGTTATCCAATTTCCTAGGTTGTCGACACAAACCTCAAGTGCCCAATCTGTATATGATTATAATCTTCCCTCTTTCTAGTAAGGGGATATATGGTACCTCAAACCTCACTCTAGAGTTTCAGAATTCAAAATTCTTTTAAGTCTCTGATAGAATTCTACATGAACTGGAACCCTACAAAGGAGTTCTACCCAGTTCTCTCCCTTTACTTGCCATCGGAATTTCATGCACAGAGTTAGTTCATTAGAAAACTAATATTTATCACTAATTCTCTAATATAGTATACACAGACAGTATCAGAGACAAACACCCACAAATGAATAATCTTTTTCTTTCATTAATCATGAAAACTGTACCCAAAAAAACATGATCTATTCTATAGCATCTCTATTATTCTTAGCCATATTTTTTTCTTCTGCCCCCTTCTGCTAGTAGACTTACAATATCCCTATACAGGACTGAATTTTTTCTCCTTAACAGAAAATCCTACAAACTTGCAGTCAGTCCCTGAATAAAGACAATTGTTTCTAAAATTAGCAACCTCAAGCCTATCCTATCTATGACTCATCGTAACAAAATCCTATCATTATGCAACTCTTCATAAATATCCTCTCGAGTCATTCCTTATATTTGGGAATTTGTTTCATGACTCATATTTGGACTAACACCTATCAGATTTAGAGCCCTCTCAAACTATGTATACTAGCTATGAGGAATTTTAACATTTTTACAAGAGATTTACAATGTTTTTACAATAGATCCCTCCTTGGCTAGTGTCATGACCTTAGGGTCTGACCAAGATTTAGAACTTCTACTGGAGAGTTAATGCTCCTGAATCAATTGTACCTTGAGAGGAGTTTTTTTCCCATGAGGTTTTCCCTCTTTCCTCGTTTATTTTAGTGTGTCTTTTGTATTTGGGTACCTAACATGGCATCGTTGTTGGGACCCACTTTTTATTTTCAACATAGTGATGTTCAGGGGGGGTGTCAGAGATACTTCACACACACCTAGGATTTATTTTTCCTAAGGTTTTCCATATGTTTATCAGTCATTATTTAGTCTCCTATAGTTTAGGGAGAATATTCATTTTCCTACATTCTAGGAGAATAATCTCTTCGGTTCACACTTCAGTTGGATCAGTTGAGTGGAGTATTAATGCCACATTGGTTCCATCACCATGCAGAATTGGGATCATCACGGTTAATGTGCATTGTCCTTGGGATTATCAACATACTAGCGCATTACCCTCACTTCACCCTATTTCAGTCAGCTAATTAAAGACCGAGAGGCTAGTTAACTTGGACTAGGTGGTTGTTAACTCCCGTAATTGTCGGTGTGTGTCTAGATCACTCTAGACCACCACTATGGCACATTGGCTTCTCTTTCAGTGCGCATTAGCTTAGTTATAAATAGTATATCATGTGTAATTTATAATTCATTCATTAAGTTAATACAATTCTTGATTCTCTCTCTCTCTCTTTTCCGTCTTTTCTCATTTCTTCTGCAAATTGTGTATGTCCTTTGCTATTTAGATTTTGTCTGTGCAGATTCATTCAAATTTACAAAATTAATGACCACAAGACAAGCTATAAATGACCAAACTAAATATGACCACATTTTTGGTCGCATGATAAAAGACTAGAAATTAGCCACCAAAATTGTCATTTGGTCATTTATATGCGAATTTTGGTCGTTTTTTTGTCACTTATCTCTCATTTTTTGGTCACTTATCTCTCATTTTTTGATCATTTTATATGTGAATTTTGGTCATTTCGTTTGGTCACTTATCTCTCATTGTTTGTTCACTTATCTCTCATTATTTGGTCACTAATTTAGTCATTTTTAGTCATTTTATATGTGTTCGTTATTCTCATTTTTTGGTCACTAATTTAGTCATTTTTAGTTGTTTTATATGCATTCATTATTCTCATTGGTCACTAATTTAGTGATTTTTAGTCATTTTATATGTGTTCATTATTTTTTAGTAGTTTTAATGGTGTCCATTATTAATCAATATAAATTTTTAGTATGATATTATGTCTAAATTAAAAAAAGAATCATATAGTGTTCATGTTCATCTAATACACATGTGAATCATGCAATATTATCACATTAATTAGTTAATTATAACAGTTATAAATAATATAAAGTACAAACATATATAAATTTTAAACCACATAAATTATATTATATGAAATGTCAAGTATTACAACATATATGAGTTTTCAATTGAATATCCACTAATGGACTAATACTGGTCCATGAGAATATTAACTTCTAGTTCATCAATAGTATTTTGGCTATCTTCCAGTCTCTCCATCTTCATCTTCTCGTAAACCTCAACAATTTGTTCCACTGAACGAACAAAGTCAGTTCCCTTTCCTTGACACTTTGACAATAGATTCTTTTTGGACCAACCCTGAAAATATTTATCCTTATCTAAAAAGAAATAAAATCAGATTTGATTTGACACTTTTATTTACAATATTTTAATCTAAAAGTTAAATCACTAAAGACAAAACCTTTTTACAAAGTGTCATTTTGGGAAAATGACAAAATTGAGGTGTCACCTCATCATTTGCCTTGGGATTTGTGTCATCTCAATCGCACTTTGATGGATGCCTTATTTTGCACTTGTAAATAAGGTGAAATTCATGGAGTCCCAAGCCATCAGTGGCTTTTGGATTCATCGGGACGAAGACCCATGTGTTGGGGAAATTTTGGGGCTTCTTTGGAGGGAAAGGGGCCTTGGTTTTGGTTGCTAAATGTTAGGAAATGCCCATTGTTCGGGAATTTTTCAGACCTAAATTTACCCCCCCTTTGCTTCCTATAAGTATCCATGCAATCTAATGAAGCATGACTTCAATCCGGGCCTGATTTGATTAAGAGACCCCCTTGGGCTTGAAACCTGGAAGGTTGTTCCCTCATACCAAAAAGACACAAATCTGATTTCTAAAACCACCATATTGTATCTATGTCCACCGCCTTTCCACTTCCTTTCGTTTGGCGCAAACCAGGCTCTGGATGAACAAGATATGGCCCCGGAAAGGTTCAAGGGAAAAGGTCGGTTGGATGGATGATCAAGGAAAAAATTGCAATGAAATCACAAATATGGGTTGAACACCATATTTGATAGGCTTCTATAGGCCTACATTCCTGTAGCTGAAATGGGTTTCCCTCGTTTGGCTTGATTTGGCCTCGGAGGCCTCCAATCAGGCCTCCCTTTTGGCACATGTTTCTAGGCCAATAAAGAGTCCATGTCACTCTGAAAGGTCCCACTGAAAATATGGGCTGAATTTGTGAAGGAGAATTCCATGGCTGCATTCTACACTTTGCCCTGATCATTTGTACTATTCATGGGCAAAATTCTACCTCTAGATGAGGGAGATATGGAACTAATTTGTCTAATGACCTTTGTGAGAAAAATTTAAATCTTTAAAAATATAATTGTAAACTATATAACATATATATAATGATTTTTTACATATTTTATTTTATTTTAATTATTTATTAATTATTTTAATTTACATATATATATATATAACAAATTCAAAAATAATAATTTATATAAATAACTAAATAAATTCAAAATAAACAAAATATATAGAAAAAACTAACATATATATATATACAATATAATTAACAGAACTTGCATTAAAAAAAACTAAAATTAAAACATTTGAAAGCTCCCTCCACATACCATACAAAAAGACCCAGCCTTCTGGTCATATGACCGCACCCATACGACCCAAACATAATTTGTTTTTAAACAAAATGTTTGGCACCTCCCCCGACACTAAGCCCCTGGTAATCCATATGACAGAATTTCAAAATTTAGTCCCTGCTCCAAAATTCTCCAGCACAACCAATGCATCCCGGATAAGGCATGCTCCTCAATTTTCAGCCTCATAATGCTTTGAGCCAATTCGGTGCCAGTATCCCTACACATCATCTTTTTGTTATTATGGTTATTTGGGATCAATTTACTTCTCTCAAAGGATTGCTAAAACTTTTTATTTTTAATTTTTTTTAAGCAATATAATTGTAGTTGGCTTTATTTACCCCTATCTAAAAAAATAAATATGTACAGGTAAATTAATGGTCGTCGTATAAACATTTTACGAAATGACTCTTTTTCGACAATATTTTTTTAGGACATTTATCCAAAATCCGGCGAAAAAATGTTAGATCCGTAGATTTGAGTGATTATTTCTATATAATATGAGTGCCTCGAGAACCAGGGGTTTTTCATCATGGTGAATCCTTTCTGCATTCAAAAATGGATTTTAAACTACAAAAAATAGTGATTCGTGCAGATTTATGTTGCTTGATTATGGCGAAAAAAACCACAGTTAGACAATGCCAAATTAATGGACTTTTACTGTTTATTATTTCCCCTTCTCTTTTAAATGATAATACAAGTTTTTCTTGCTATTAGGTGATAGAAAGTGAAAGGGCAGTTTATTGTCATGTTACATGGCTACAACTTAGTCCAAATAATTTTTGGTTAGTTATTCTTGATTGTTCATTGTAACCACGGCTAATAATTTACTCATCCTCACTTGCAATTTAGGGTGGAGTTATGGCCTTATTTTTCTATTCTAAAAAATTGTATGGAATGTAGACCTAAATTATATCATAGTATTATGGTCCCTACAGGTGCTGCAACTAGGGAGTGTTGGACAAGTAATCTATGATGTGGAGTTGCTTTGTGGTACTTATATTTATAATGTTTTGTATGTCTTTTGATTGGAAAAGGTATTTGGATAGAATGCTTGGGTATCACAAGACTTGTTGGCTTTAAATGCGAGGGGCAACTAATTTAGTGTACAATAGGTTCCCTACCTCCAGGTTTGAATCTTAACCAGGATTTTGCGAAAAAGAAGACACTTCATGGGAGTGTCCTGACTCCCAATATCCTGATTCATTCAACGTTGTAATTGCTTGAGGGAAAGCAATTTGAGTGAGAGGACTTGTAGTGTTTTTGGTAGATTCATTATTTTATTTTTTAGAAATTTACTTCAAGAAACATACCCTAAAGTATTAGTAAATAGTAAATCACAAAAGGTTACAACAAAAGGCCTCGTGTTTCCATTTGGGAGCAAGGATTAAGCAGTAGTAGTTATTGCCTCTGTGTATTTCCTTAACTATCTTTTTACTTTAAACTGTAAAATTGCTTTGTCTACCAATATTGAATGAACTATTATTGTAACAAAAATACAATTAGAAGCATTTCCTGTCTCTCTAATACATTTAATGATGTCTTCAAATAAGTTTTATAGTAAAGACTCTACCTTTAATGGAAAATAATTTTATGATGGTAATGTAGCTTGTTAGCACATGTAAATTTTAATAATTGTTTGCAAAAGATTTATAATTTGAGTGAAATTCGTTGGTTTTAGACGTGCTAAAAGACTCTACCTTTAATGGAAAATAATTTTATGATCGTGATGTAGCTTGTTAGCACATGTAGATTTTTATAAATGTTTGCAAAAGATTTATAATTTGAGTGAAATTTTTGGTTTTAGAGGTCATTTATGCTCTTGGGATTATAACCAGGTTCAAGGTTTAAATTATGTTTTATAAAAATGTAGGTGAAGTCTTTTATGCTCTTGGGATTATAACAAGATTCAAGGTTTAAATTCTGTCTTGGGATTATAACCAAGTTCAAGGTTTAAATTCTATCTTGGGATTATAACCAAGTTCAAGGTTTAAATTTTGTTTTATAAAATTTATGAGGGATGTAGCTTGTTAGCACATGTAAATTTTTATAAGTGTTTGCAAAACATTTATAATTTGAACGAAATTTTTGGTTTTAAAAGTCCTTTATGCTCTTGGGATTATAACCAGGTTCAAGGTTTAAATTCTGGTTTTTATAACCAGGTTCAAGGTTTAAATTCTGTCTTAGGATTATAACCAGGTTCAAGGTTTAAATTTTGTTTTATAAAAATGTAGGTGAAGTCCTTTATGCTCTTGGCATTATAACAAGATTCAAAGTTTAAATTCGGTCTTGGGATTATAACCAAGTTCAAGGTTTAAATTATGTTTTATAAAATTTATGAGGGATGTAGCTTGTTAGCACATGTAAATTTTTATAAATGTTTGCAAAAGATTTATAATTTGAACGAAATTTTTGGTTTTAGAGGTCTTTTATTCTCTTGGGATTATAACCAGGTTCAAGGTTTAAATTCTAGTTTTTATAACCAAGTTCAAGGTTTAAATTATGTCTTGGGATTATAACCAAGTTCAAGGTTTAAATTTTGTTTTATAAAAATGTAGGTGAAGTCCTTTATGCTCTTGGGATTATAACAAGATTCAAGGTTTAAATTCGGTCTTGGGATTATAACCAAATTCAAAGTTTAAATTATGTTTTATAAAATTTATGAGGGATGTAGCTTGTTATCACGTGTAAATTTTTCTAAATGCTTGCAAAAAATTTATAACTTGAACGAAATTTTCGGTTTTAGAGGTCCTTTATGCTCTTGGGATTATAACCAAGTTCAAGGTTTAAATTCTGGTTTTTATAACCAGGTTCAAGGTTTAAACTCTGTCTTGGGATTATAACCAAGTTCAAGGTTTAAATTTTGTTTTATAAAAATGTAGGTGAAGTCCTTTATGCTCTTGGGATTATAACAAGATTCAAGGTTTAAATTCGGTCTTGGGATTATAACAAAGTTCAAAGTTTAAATTTTGTTTTATAAAATTTATGATGGATGTAGCGTGTTAGCACATGTAAATTCTTATAAATGTTTGCAAAAGATTTATAATTTGAACGAAATTTTTGGTTTTAGAGGTCCTTTATGCTCTTGGGATTATAACCAGGTTCAAGATTTAAATTCTGGTTTTTATAACAAGATTTGGTTTTTATAACAAGGTTTAAATTATATTATAAAAAATGTAGGTTTAAATTCTGTTTTATAAAAATGTTTACATGTAGCTTGTGCTATGTAAATTTTTATAAATGTTTGCAAAAGATTTATAATTTGAACAAATTTTTGGTTTTAGAAGTCCTTTATGCTCTTGAGATTATAACCAGGTTCAAGGTTTAAATTCTGATTTTTATAACAATGTTCGGTTTTTATAACAATATTTAAATTCTGTTTTATAAAAATGTTTACATATAGCTTGTTAGCACATGTAAATTTTTATAAATGTTTGCAAAAGATTTATAATTTGAACAAATTTTTTATTTTAGAAGTCATTTATGCTCTTGAGATTATAACGAGGTTCAAGGTTTAAATTCTGGTTTTTATAACAAGATTCAGTTTTTATATTTGCAAAAGATGATTTATAATTTGAACAAATTTTGTGTTTTAGAAGTCCTTTATGCTCTTAAGATTATAACCAGGTTCAAGGTTTAAATTATGGCTTTTATAACAAGATTCGGTTTTTATATTTGCAAAAGATGATTTATAATTTGAACAAATTTTTTGTTTTAGAAGTCCTTTATGCTCTTAAGATTATAACCAGCTCTTAAGATTATAACCAGGTTCAAGGTTTAAATTATGGCTTTTATAACAAGATTTGGTTTTTATAACAATGTTTAAATTTGGGTTTTTTTAACAAAATACGGTTTTTATAACAATGTTTAAGCTCTTAAGATTATAACCAAGTTCAAGGTTTAAATTCTGGTTTTTATAACAAGATTCGGTTTTTATAACAATGTTTAAATTCGGGTTTTTATAACAAGATTTGGTTTTTATAACAATGTTTAAATTACAATGTTTAAGCTCTTAAAATTATAACCAAGTTCAAAGTTTAAATTCTGTTTTTTATAACAAGATTTGGTTTTTATAACAATGTTTAAATTCGGGTTTTTATAACAAGATTCGGTTTTTATAACAATGTTCAAATTCTGTTTTATAAAAATGTTAACAAGATTCCGTTTTTATATTTGCAAAAGATGATTTATAATTTGAACAAATTTTTTGTTTTAGAAGTCCTTTATGCTCTTAAGATTATAACCAGCTCTTAAGATTATAACCAAGTTCAAGGTTTAAATTCTGGTTTTTATAACAAGGTTCGGTTTTTATAACAATGTTTAAATTTGGGTTTTTATAACAAGATTCGGCTTTTATAACAATGTTTAAATTCGGGTTTTTATAACAAGATTTGGTTTTTATAATAATGTTTAAATTACAATGTTTAAGCTCTTAAAATTATAACCAGGTTCAAGGTTTAAATTCTGTTTTTTATAACAAGATTTGGTTTTTATAACAATGTTTAAATTCTAGTTTTTATAACAAGATTCAGTTTTCATAACAATGTTTAAATTTTGTTTTATAAAAATGTCTAAATTTTGTTTTATAAAACCAGGTTCAAGGTTTAAATTCTATTTTTTATAAAAATGTTTAAATCCTGTTTTATAAAAATGTCTAAATTCTGTTTTATAAAACCAGGTTCAAGGTTTAAATTCTGTTTTATAAAAATGTCTAAATTCTGTTGTTTTATAAAAATGTCTAAATTTTGTTTTTTATAAAAATGTTTAAATTCTGTTTTATAAAAATGTCTAAATTCTGTTTTATAAAACCAGGTTCAAGGTTTAAATTCTGTTTTATAAAAATGTATAAATTCTGTTTTATAAAACTAGGTTCAAGGTTTAAATTCTGTTTTATAAAAATGTCTAAATTCTGTTGTTTTATAAAAATGTCTAAATTCTGTTTTTTATAAAAATGTCTAAATTCTGTTTTATAAAAATGTCTAAATTCTGTTTTATAAAACCAGGTTCAAGGTTTAAATTCTGTTGTTTTATAAAAATGTCTAAATTCTGCTTTATAAAACCAGGTTCAAGGTTTAAATTCTGTTTTATAAAAATGTCTAAAGGTTTAAATTCTGTTTTATAAAACCAGGTTCAAGGTTTAAATTCTGTTTTATAAAAATGTCTAAATTCTGTTGTTTTATAAAAATGTCTAAATTCTATTTTTTATAAAAATGTCTAAATTCTGTTTTATAAAAATGTCTAAATTCTGTTTTATAAAACCAGGTTCAAGGTTTAAATTCTGTTTTATAAAAATGTCTAAATTCTGTTGTTTTATAAAAATGTCGGGCCCAATTTCCAAGACTAATGCCTAATCTTCAAGACCACAAACTACACAAACATAACAACACACAAGTCAGTCAGTGCCTAGCGTGCCTAGCGCATCAAGCATAGAATGTTACAAGGAGGGCAGCCCACAAAAAAGTGCACTATGCATAGACATGATTTCTTGACGCTGGTGTATATAAACACAAAAGGAATGTTATTATGCTGTGCATGTGGGATATATCTCACAAGTGCAGAACGTAAATCTCACAAGTGTGCAAGCTGCAAACTGCCATATGGGATACTGAGCGACTATAAGTTCCCGTAAATCATTCAAATTTAGTCCAATTGTTGCAATAACATTTACACAGGCCCACAGATGCGTCGAGCATAAGAATGCAAGTGTGAAGCAGGGTTCCATGTGAAAAAGGTAGTGAATCTGATTGAGGTCCTGGGAATAGGTGATCTTGTATTGCAACAAATATAAAACTTCAAGGAAGCTTGCTAATAGGAGGCCAAAGAGCCCATGTGTCAAGAAGGATGAGCTCGTGTGCACCAGTAATATGTGCGCAGCCCTGGTAGTAACTATGCCAAGAACGAAAATGGAGATGATGGTTTGGGCCAAGGCAGAAATTTCTCGAAGTCAGAGTCAACAAATGCCCTTCATCAGTTGGAGTTTACAGGGAGAGAAGATATCCCTGTCATAGAAGGTTCACAAACATCGATTAAGAAAGTTCC
>JASDQU010736206.1:50972-124727 GCA_032191745.1 Picea mariana
TGGATAGTAAATCTCAGATGTTCTGCAGTCATTTCAAGAAGCACGGTCTTATTGAAAGAAGTTCATAACTCCACTCTTAAGCTACTTGCTAAACCTATTACGGTTAACAGGGTTGCAAAATTCCTCAGTAGTCAGCTATAGAAGGCTCCCAATAATAAAAAGACAGTGATTTTAACCTTAAAAGTTGAAATAAAATGTTGAATTACAGGAAACAAAGGGGATTGAATGTTTACCCTGAGTCCAGCCATGGTTTTCCCATAAGTCTTATACAACTCTGTGCTCAAGTCTGGAACTCTGCTCTTTTCAACTCCAAGCTTTTGATTCACATAATCTGTTATACAACAACCAAGCCGCACACATAATTCAAACCTCAAAATTTACCTCAATGCCAAAGTAGAAATTTCAATTGCCTTTACAGCCCAAGTAGGGGTGGGGTGATCCAACTCTTAATGTATGCAACAGTGCATTGAATCTAGAAAATACATTGGTTGTATTGAATATGAACTTTAAGCTCAGATCCATGTACATCTGGGTCTGATCACTTTCAAGTTGCAAAGGTGGAGATGCATATAGCGAGTTCATGTAAATTGCAAGAATTTAAATATTGGAACTCTAAATAGGTAAACCCAAGCTTCCAAAGGTGCATATCAGATATGGGTTTAGATTAAAATCTAAAAATTAATATTTCAAAAAAAAAGACAGTCAAATTACATAGTTTTTGAGAGGTAGCTTAGCTACAAGATTACCTGTTGGTGCATGCTGCAGCAAGTGCAGAACTTAAGGGATATAATGTGTCATCCAGATCTAAGAAAGCACATCGGAATCAGAAACAAATACATTGAGCAGTAGTTCGATACCCACTGAAACAGGAAAAACGGACCCCAAAAAAAACCGTGACGCTCACCAAACAGAAGGAAGTCATATCGAGGCCTCTGACCTCTCACGCATCGATTCTCATCCAGCTCCATTATCAATCACTCTAGAACACATAAAAACAAATCCCATCCCGATTCACTGAAGTATATGCATATCAAAGGCATGAAAACAAGTATATTACACGAAATAGTCCTCCAATTTTGAAACCCCAATAAATTCAAAACTGTCTAAGAAGATTGCATGTAAAGAATACCAGAGATGTTGAATCTGAGAAGAAGCCTTGGGTGAAAACTCTGGAAGATCAATGGCTACTCCCTGAAATCGGGCGAAAGGGAAGATAGGCCGCCATTTTTACTCCTTGAAATCGGGCGAAAGGGAAGATAGGCCGCCATTTTTCCAAGGCGAAAATGAAATTAGTCTTCATAATTAATATTTTTTTTTAAATAAAGGGGCGAATCGGGATTAATATGGTTTTTTTTAATATTTAAAATTTTCTTTACCAAAATTTGAAGGGAATAAATTTCTTCCATGGATGAAATTTCGCTCCTAAAATTTTTCATGGATAAAATTTCGCTCCTTAAAAAATTTTCATGATTGATTGATGTAGAGCACTATATCTATCATTGTGTTTAATGCTGGTGTGGAGTTAAGCTCTTTACTCTTAGCATTTTTCATATTTTTAATTTTTGTAATATCAAAATTATGCATAGGAGAGGGTGGTGGCATGCTCTACCTTTTTCCAAATTTTTAACTTTTTAATTATGTTTTATTCATTTTCTTGAAATGTTCGTCAAAGGTTGATTTTGACTTTTGATTAGGGAAATATTGGTTAAGGGTGAAAAAATTACGTTGACTTTGACTGTTGACCAGGGGAAATAGGGGAAATACTGGTTGAGGGTGAAAAAATTGCTAGATGGGACGAATTGGATGCCAGGCATGTTATTGGAAAGGTCTCGACGACCCTGTCAAAAATGTGCCCTCAATAATCCGATCAAATTCCCTCCAAATTAAATCTCTCAATGTATAATATAATGTGTAATATAAAGTGTAATAATTGACTATATGGAATAGTTTCTCATGAACGTTGGATCTAATTTAAATTAATCAGTTCCTAAGGGAATTTTCAAGATATTGATATAAGTCTTAGCTCGCTAGGACATAGTCATAATAGCTAATTTGGTGTGAATTTCCTAAGCCCCCAAAATTAAATATCTCGATGTGTAATATAAAATCTAATAATTGATTATATGGAGTAGTTTCCCTGCATGGTTGGATCTAGTTCAAAGTAATTAGCTCATGCCTAAGCCCCCCAAATTAAATATTTCAATGTGTAATATAAAGTCTAATGATTGAATATATGGACTAGTTTCCCATGGTTGGATCTATTTCAAAGTAATTATTTCCTAGGGGAATTTTGAAGATGATGATAGTATATAAGCCATAGCTTGCTAGGACATTGTCATGATAGCTAATTTGACATCAATTGTTGAGTTGTGACACATGAGGGGGTTTACAATTTACTAAATTCTAACACTGCATATGGATTCAGATACCCCCTATAAAGGGGTCTATGAATCCATCTGCAATGTTAGAATTTAGTAAATTGTACAACTTTATTGTCAAAATTGTATTTTTTCATTGTCGAAGTGACACAACTAAAAATGACCAAATAAATAACCAATTGTTATGTGGTCATTTTTAGTCTAGTTATATCCTGTGATCAAATTTGGTCATTTATCTTGGTATTTTTTAGTTTAGTTCTTATCCCGTGATCAAAGTGGTCATTTGTCTTGGTCTTTTTTAGTTAGTTCACTTAAAATTTATCAATTTTGGTCATTTATCCCTTGAAAAAACTGTGGTGACCAAACTTTTTGGTCACCTGGTCACTTATCTCTCATTTTGTACTAGTGATGATATTGTGAATATTCATATGAATAAAGCATGGTCCTATCTCATGCATTTATTTCTTTATGAGTATTTATTTATAAAATAAGACTAGTCTTTTCTCATGTTTTTTTTTCATTATGTATATTATTCATATAGAGGAGTACCACCTCTTTAAAAATGCAGAGGGATTATTCCTTGTGATGTTATATTCAATACATTGAATTGTCTTAAACAACAACAATAGTATAATAGAAACGATTGTTAACAAGTGACCTAAATTTCTGATCAAAATGGATGGAGTGTATTGCATGTTTGAATTAAGGAAAAACAAAGCATGGAGTGTATTCAATGTCACGAATAATCATGATATTTCAATAAAAAAAAATTATGTGGTTAATGTGTGCTTTTAATTTTCCCATGTAGGAAAAAAACCTTGTTTTCATCAATCTGATTCAAGTTTGGAGAGGGATGGATCTTAAGGGTTTGGAAGAGGAATTAGTATATTTTTTTGACAATCCATATGGAGTCCATTTTTTGTACCCCTTGATTTTAGTGTTGGAGGGTCTAGCATAGGTCACCATGAAAAGGTTATGTGGGGGTCTCTCTTGATCCAATTCAAACCTTTAGAATTCAAGAGAATGTGAGTATGGGAGGTTTGATAATCAAAGGTACATGGCATGTCAAAGGCCCTAGGATCAATGGTATGAGAGGAGGGTTCTAGTGAAGAAGAGCACTCTTTGTGAGGAGTTCATGTGGAGTCTATGGTGAAAGGGAAGGGTTTTATAGGTAGTATTTTAGGTGAGGAGGCCCTTCATGGGAAGAATAATATGGTGTTGAAAGAGAAGTCTAGGGGTATCCTTACATCGAGGATGAAGTGTTAGAAAAACAGGATCGCGGAGCAATAAAATAAAAAAAAATGCGGAAATAAAACACAGAAGATACACAATACAATAGAGACATATATATACGTGGCTCACCCAGTGTGGGCTACGTCCACCAAAGAAATTGTCAGGTCCTTCCTTTATTATTATCCATCAAATGAAGGGATACAACCTACAACACACCAATTGTAACTTCCTCTTCTTCTCTCACATTCTCCTCACTTAGAATACAATATTCACAATGATCCATAGCCGAAATACATTTCCCTCATAAAAGAGGAATGCCTTCTAGGGAAAAAAACCCTAACATAAATTCTATCATCATATATGCGACCTTATAATGAACGATCCATATTTACATTGAAATTACAATATACATTTACAAGGAAATTTTTCCTTCGGGGGTTTCACCCTTGAACCCTCGCTAGGGGCCCGCTTGCCCCTAGACCCCACAGAGGGGGTAACCCCCCTCTGCATTCCCCCACGTGGAGGAGTGTACATTCTTCCAGAGTGTAAAGTCTTCACTGGGTATAAACGCGACTGAAAACAAAGACCTCTGAATCAGGAAGATAATCAGGCTCCACAACCAACAATCTCCCACTTGGAGACTGATCTCAAAAAATCCACCGTTGTTGTATATGTTGGACTATGATCCTTCTTGGACCAGTAAAATTTATCATCTTCATCTTCATTCTTGAATACCAACTGCAACTGAGCAGGAACTCAGTTTCTCCCTGGTTACTTCCTTTGTTAACATGTCTGTAGGATTTTGGCCAGTGTGTATCTTTTCCAACTTCAAATGTCCATCTTCCAAGACGGATCGTATGAAATGGTACATGAGATGTATATGCTTATTCTTCAAATGGAAGGTTGAGTTCTTTGCAAGATGAATGGCACTCTCACTGTCACAGTACAACCTGCTATTCTCTTGTTTTTTTCCCAATTCCTCCATAAACCTCTATAACCAAATCATTTCTTTACTAGCCTTTGTAGAAACAACATACTATGCCTTTGTTGTTGAAATTGCAACAACCTTTTGCAGTTTTGAAATCCAACTTACTGTTGTTCCACCTACAGTAAAAACATACCATCTTGTGCTCCTCCTGCTATCTTTATCACCTTCCATATATGAATCAACATATCCCTATAGAACAATGTCTAAACCTTCAAAACATAATGTATGAGTAGAAGTACCTCTCAAATACATGAGAATCCACTTTACTGCCTCCCAATTTTCTTAACCCGGATTGTTCATATACCTTCTCACAACTCCCACTGCATGTGCAATATCTGGTCTTGTGGAAACCATCACATACATCAAACTGCCAATTGTTGATGAATAAGGGACCCTGGACATGTATTTTATCTCCTCCTATATCTTGGCACATTTCCTTAGTTAATTTGAAACGGCTAGCCAAAGGTGTACTAACTGGTTTTTCATTCTACATTCTAAACCTCTCCAACACCTTATCTATGTACTCACCCTAAGACAATGTCAATTTGCGATTTTTCCTATCTTTTGTTATTCTCACACCAAGGATTTTCTCTACAACACCCAAATCCTTCATCACAAATGAATTATCTAATTCTTCTTGAGCACATTTATATCCTACATAGTAGACCCTACAACAAGCATGTAGTCTACATACAATAGCAATATAATATAGCTTCCATTTTCTATCCTTTTAAAATAAACACAGTGATCAAAATGACATATATTATAACCTTGTTCTGTCATAAACCTATCAATCTTCAAATATCATTTCCTTGGAGCTTGCTTTAGGCCATACAAGGTCTTTTTCAACCTGCATACCGAATTCCCCTTCCCTTTGACCTCATACCCCTGTGGCTGCTACATATAAATATCTTCCTCCAAATCCCCATGGAGAAAAACTATGTTTACATCTAATTGTTCAATTTTCAAATATTCTACTACCACAAGACTTAAAATAGTCCTCATTGAAGTTATTTTAACAACAAGAGAAAATATTTCATCAAAATCTATACCTTTCTTTTGTGCAAACCCCTTTACAACAAGTCTATCCTTGAACTGCTTTTTTCCTCCATATTCTTCCTTCAACTTATAAACCCATTTATTATGTAATGCTCTTTTTCCTGCAGGAAACTTAACCAAATCCAAAGTCTGGTTATTTTCTAGGGAATCCATTTCCTCTTTCATTCATTTCTCCCACTTATTTTTAGTGTCTACCTGCATTGTCTCTTCATAACATTCTGGTTCACCGGAATCAATCAACAATAAATAATACAATTAAGGAGAGTATCATTCAGGGGGTCTACTTAACCTGGTAGATCTTCTACCAACACTTGCAGGAGTTTGAGGTACTTATTGATCCTATTGTTGTCCATTATGTTTTCTGGTACATTTGGAATTTCCTTTTCAGTGATCTCATCAAGCACTGTGTATTCTGATTTTTCTTTTTCCTGTTTTTTTCCCTGCAATTGATCTTTGTACATGACCTTCTCATTGAATATGACATCTCTACTCCTAATGATTTTTTTATTTTCATAATCCCATATGAGATAACCAAAATCATTAACATTGTATCCAATAAAGGTACACTTCTTGGATTTTTTCTCAAGCTTTGTTATATTTTCTTTATCAATATGGCCAAATAATTCACAACCGAAAGTCTTAAAAAAATAATAGTTTACCTTTTTACCTATCCATGCCTCCTCTTGAATTCTACCATCCAACGAGTTTGAAGGTCCTTTGTTTATTAAGTAAACAACAGTATCTACAACATCTTCCCATAATTGTAAGGGCAAACCAACATGCAATCGCATACTTCTTTCACACTCCCTGATTGTCTTGGTCATCCTTTCTGACACACCATTTTCTTGTGGTGTTCCTGGAACGGTCTTCTCTCTACTATTCCCATGGTATGAACAGTAATCATCAAACTCCTTGCTACAATATTCACCTCCATTGTCTGATCTGAGACACTTCAACCTTTTTCCTGTCTCATTCTCAGCCAAAGCTTTCCATTTCTTAAAAGTATCAAAAACATCATATTTTTGTCGAATGCAATAAACCCAAGTTTTTCTAGTTGCATCATCAATAAAAGTAACATAATAACAAGAGCCACCAAGAGATGATACCTGAGCTAGTCCCCATACATATGTATGCACAAGATCTAACCTTTCACACTTCTTTTATTTTCGAACTCTCAGAAATTTGACTCTCTTATATTTTCCATAAACACAATTCTCACAGAACTCCAAATCAATTTGTTTAAGATCTAGAAACAAATTTATTTTGTGAAGTATTTGCATCCCCTTCTCACTCATGTCTCCAAGCATATGATGCCACAGTGTTGTATCCACTCCTGTAGAAGCTAAAGAGACAGAAGAGTCAGTATTACCAGTACATAAATACAATGTACCTACCTTCTCTCCTTTTGTAATCACCAATGATCCTTTGGTGACCTTCCACACATTATCTGTAAATATGGATATACAACCTTCACTTGCCAACTTCCCTATTGAAATTAGATGTTTCCTTAGATCTGGAACATGTCTTACATCTTTCAACAACCATTGGTTTCTATTTCTTTTCTTTATTTTTACCTTTCCCATTCCAACAATTTTTCATGGTGCATCATCACCCAAATGAACCTGTCCAAAATCACCTTGAACATAATCTAGAATTTTTTTCCTATGGGGTGTGGCATGAAATGAAGCCCCTGAATCTACTACCCAAGACTCAAAAATATTATCTACAGAAAGAATCAAAGCATCTTGTAACACATCACCTGTTACATTTTCTTCCTAATTTTTCTCATGTTGTCCATCTCTTTGTTTCTTTGGAGCTCTGTAGTATTTATTCATATGTCCTTTCTTCCCACAATTCCAGTACTCTATCTTTCCAAATCTAGATTTGGATCTGCCCTTCCTAGAATCTCCACAATTCCTTGATCTATTTCCTCTATCCTTTTGTCTTCCCTTGTTCTCCCTGTTCAACGCATTACCTGATGTCTCACCTGTGCTTTTCCGTTGCATTTCCTCACTAAGGATAACACCAACAACATCATCAAATTTTAAATTATTTGAACTAGAGACAAAGTTACTTACATTCATGACCAAGCCATTCCATCTTTCTGGCAATGAGCACAAGATTAGAAGAGCCATGACCTCATCATCAAAGTCCACTTTTATAGAACTTAGTTGATTAGTAACATTATTAAATTCATTTAAACGATCTGCAACAGACCCACCTTCTGACATCTTCATATTAAATAATATCTTCATTAGAAATACCTTATTGGATGTCGAGGGTTTTTCATACAGTTTAGCCAATGCATCCATCAACTCCTTCGTTGTCTTTTTTTTCGAAATATTGAAATTCACTAACGTTGCTAGGCTCAGTCGTATCGTTCCTAGTGCCTTTATGTCAAGAACCTCCCATTCTTCATCCTTCATGACCATCAGATTCTTTTCTATTCCACCCAATGGTAGGAATAGATCCTTCTGATATAAATAATCTTCCATCTGCATCTTCCATAACTGGTAGTTTTGGACATTAAATTTCTCGACCCTAAACTTTCCATCTTCCACCATTGCTCCCAATCAAACTAGGAACCCTCTTTTCTTGTGAGTTACATTTCGCTCTAATACCAGTTGTTAGAAAAACAGGATTGCAGAGCAATAAATAAAACAAATGCAGAAATAAAACACAAAAGATACACAATACAATAGAGACACGGATATACGTGGTTCACCTAGTGTGAGCTACACCAATAGAGAAATTGTCAGGTCCTTCCTTTATTATTATCCAGCAAATGAAGGGATACAACCTACAACACACCCACTGTAACTTCCTCTTCTTCTCTCATAGTCTCCTCACTCAGAATACAATATTCACAATGATCCATAGCCGCAATACATATCCCTCATAAAAGAGGGTTTCTTTCTAGGGTAAAAAACCCTAACATAACTTCTACTGTCAGATCTGCGACCTTATAATGAATGGTCTATATTTACAATGAAATCACAATATACATTTACAAGGAAATTTTTCCTTCGGGGGCCCACTTGCCCCTGGACCCCGCAGAGGGGGTAAACCCCCTCTACACTCCCCCGCGTGGAGGAGTGTACATTCTTCTGGGGTGTAAATTCTTTATGGGGTATAAACATGGTTGAAAACAAAGACCTCTGAATCAGGAAGATAACCAGGCTCCAAAACCAACATGAAGTAGCCTATTCAGTGTGTAAAGAGGATAAATGAGGTTGTTAGGATGGTGTTCAATAAAGACTCTTTCTTGGATCAAATTAGAGAATTTGAAGAATTTTGATTTATTGGTTGTTTTCAAAAAGACACATTATATAAGAGAGTCTTATGTCATGGTTAGGGTTGTGTTGGTGGGTATGAATGACTTGTCAAGTAGGTAAGGGAGAACGCTTGATGGCAGGTCCCAATTAGACCTATTCTTGTTTGGTATATCGTTTCTAACCAGTATGTGGGCCTGATTGCCACTCTAAAATATTTTATAATATGAATTTGAGAACTTTATGTTCTCGAATGAATTAAAATTTGAACTAAAAATATAACCAGTGCTATCTAAAAATACTCTAAGTCTATCCTATTTTTAAATCTGTTATATCCCAATCAGGAGCAGACTAAAGAAAATGAGTACATTGGAAGATGTTATTACTTGCAAAAAAATAAGTTCATATGTACAAGTAATGAATTAGCATAACCATGAAATATAAATAACAATAGTTAATTGCATATCATATCGATTACATTGTTTTTGTGCTCAAAAGGAAATCCATGACAATCTAAATGTCAAGAATAGAGTGAAGAATAAATTCATACATTCAAGTTCAATGAAATTCATACAATAGACATATGCACAAAAAAAAGTCTTAAATACACATATCTGAATCATAAATATCCAAGATGTCTCTTGCTCTATTCATTCATACAGTAAAAATATTGTTCTGATGTACAACAGACAAAATGTCTTGATCCATTCATAGTACCCTCTTTTATAGAATAAGACGAATTGTTTACATTCCATAACTATCATGTTGTCAAAGGACAGTTTAGATTCATCTTTTCATATTCCACATTCAAATTGATACAAGTGAGAATGGAAAAAATAATAAGGATCCGTTACAAAAATTGAGACAATCATGAGAGCCTTTGCAATTCCATTTGATCTCGGTATTCTTTCCATTGTGCATAGTCTTCCATAATCTTTTCTAGCTTACTTAACTCTATTTTCTCTAGGTCTAGTTCACCATCACATATCTTGGTTCTGATCTCTAACTTTATGTTATGCTTGTTCTTCTTGATGAACTTTTTTTCCAATGTGATTAGCTTTATTGGCTTTACCAAATGTTCATTTAATATCTCTTTATTGACTTCTACAAGTTGCTCAATAACCCTCAAACTGGCTTCCCTCTTTTCCTCTTCTTCTATTCTTAGTTCATCTTGGCATGCATCATCAATGTTTTTTCATGATTTCCATTCAGAATTCCTCTAGGATCTCATCGGAAGCATTCCATAACCTCTTGTATGCCTTTGTCACTATCTTCTAAATACTTTGGATGTCTTCTAGCAGGGGCTTCCATGTATCAAACAAGACTTGATATTTTATCTTTTGTATAATGGTGTAGGGTGGAAGGGTATCTAATGGCTTCTTGTACACACTTTTCCAATCCAAAATTATATCAAAGGCATCTTGAGCCTTTTGATATTTGTCTCTTATCTCCTCCATTTGGTCTTCAAGCCTTGTTTGATCATCTATGTTCCTTTGGATGTCATTCAATATGAAAAAACATTTCTCTTTCACTGATTTTAGCTCTTTATTAATAAATGTAGCTTCTTCATAGATTCCAGGTTGAGAGCTCCTCTTTTACTTTCTTCTAGGGTCTTCTCAAGTCTTTCTTTGTACTATTCTAGATTTTGAATTTTATGATCTCATTTTTCAATCAACTTGTTGGCTTCCATGCATTCTATCTACAAGTTTATCAACTCCAATGAGTAATTGTTTTTCAATTTCTTTGGTTCCCTAGAATGTTCCTGCTTGAGGGAATTTAGTTCTTCCCTATGAATATTCTCATTTAAGTGGAATTTCTTCTCAAACTCTGCAACCATTTTTTCCTTTTGAGATTGTAGAACCTTGTCTATTTCTTCCTTGTGCAGATTCTCTACTATACTGGCTACCTTTTCAAATTCAACAATAATCTCATCTCTTTGTGTGTTCAATTTTATTTCTAGTTCAACAATTATTTTTTACACTATATCCAATGCAACAACCAACTCATATAAAAACATGACATTTTCCCCTACAAATGCACTAAGAGAAAATGAATTATGTATGGCATTGTCTTTGGGGTCTGGTCTTGCTTTTCATTCAATGGTTATTTTATTGTATTCCTGGTTGAGAGTTGTGTCTACTCTTTTCCTTTTTCTTGGCCTCTTTTCTATTCCTTTGTTTTTTTTGTAGTAATACTCTCCCACTTCCACTACACCCTCATCCAACTTTTTCACCTATGAGGAAAAGAAACAAATTCCTAGTATGCACATTAGAGGGGTACATTCTTGAGGATATATGTCAACTATACTGAAACTTGGGGTGGTTGGGCTAGTTATGGCTTGATCTACTTTTCTTTGCATTTCCCTTTCTATTTCTTCATCATCCTTGTTCTTTGCTTAAACCATGATATCCTTTTATTTTTCTTCCTCTTCTTTATTCTTCCTTTTCTCTTCTTCTGCATCCAGTTTGCATCTCTCCTCTTCATCCTTTTTCTTTTGTAATGCATCTTGTTGATCTTTTGCCTCTTTTTCTACCTTTATTTTCTTTTCTGTAGAAATTTTTGCAAGCCTTCATCTCTTTTGTTCAACTTGGGTTTCTCCTTGTCATCATCTTTATTTTTACCTCTAATTTCATCTTGGATTATCTTCTTCTCTTTTTCTAAATATGTTTGTTTTCTTTGGTACTGTGCTTCTACTTCCAATGCCTTCTGGTGTCTCTCCTCTACCTTTCTTTTTTCTTCTTGTTATTTTTCTTCTAGTTTTTCTTGCTCCTTCTCTAGAAGAAATACAACTTGTTATTGATTTATTTTCCTCTTTTCTTCTTCTTCCATTAGAATATTTTCTTTGGCCACATCATCTGGAAACATGTGTAGTACTTCTTCAAAGAATAATAGGCCCTTGAAGACCTCCTCTACATAGTTTACTTCAAGGATTACATGGTGAGTTAGGCCAACATACTTGACAAGACTAATTACCATATCTTTTGGGTCATTCCCTCTAGGTTGTCATGTATACAAGTATATCTCTTGCAGGGATTCAACTTATTTCCTAGCATGAGGGCCATTTAATAGTGTGTACCTCCCTATGTTTAAAGGGAATGTGGGCCAAATTTTCTTGTTGCTACCTGGAAGGAAAGAGGTTATGCTAGTTTCTATTATTTGGTAAGAAATCTCGTGAATAAATAGCCTATATATGATAAGGGAACTCATAGTTCCCATATTTAGGTAAGAGATAAGGGGACTCATAGTTCCCATAGACTCTGATATATGTATAATACTTACCAATATACAATTCTACAATATATTTCAAGGTGGCCATGGCTTCCTTTGATATTCTATAGGTTGTATACCCAAATATTATGGTCTACGGGGGAGCAAGGAAATAGTCATAGATGTCATAAATGTACTTCTTATCATTGACATCCCATAATTAAGAACACCATACATGGAAATGTGATTTATTAGGGTCCCAGTTCCATCCAAAAGCATGAAAGTGTATTATAGAACATATGACCTCTACGAGGTATGCAACCATGTAGAAGCTAGGCTTTTTCATACTTGGTGCTTCTTGTATTTTCTGGAAGATGTTAAAGACCAATATATCCATCCAGTTGAATATTTTCCTAGTATTTGTTACTTTGTATTCCATTGACAACCACTCCATCCAAAAGTGGGTGCTCTTCTCCTCACCATATAATTTGTAGATCATCGTATTCAACATTTTGTAGCTTTTCTTGAGTTCCTAGGAAACAATCAATCATTTTATTGGTTTAAATTTTCTTTCTTAATCACATCACCCATCCTCCATCAACTCTGTGAAATCCTTGTTATCCTTTCCGAATTTCTTAAAAAATGGCTCATTTAAGGAAACCATAGGTCGTGGGAGTTGGTATCAGAGTCTTATGTCCTCTGTCTGGTTTTACTTTGCTCGTGATTGCAATTTTCTCTTTGTCAATATGATCTAGGCACGATCTTGCTATTTCATTGTAGGGGAAAAACATCAAGTAAGAAGCTATGAGGTGAATGCAACATTTTCTAATATTCAGGTAGACTTCCAAGTTTTCATCCTCAAGAGGGAAATCTCCAACGTTGAAGATTTTGTAAATTTAATCATATTGGGGATAACCACTCACCCATTGTGGTAAATGGTTTCCATTTCTAGGATGTCACATAAATCAACTGTGGGTTTTAGAAAATTCACCCTGAGGTTCTTTCCTCTCCTAGTTTGTGGATGAGACATAATGATGTTACAACTTTCCGCAATAGAGGAAAACCCACATAAGTATATTGTATTAATACAACAATATGACCAATTCAAATTAATTCATTCACATACATGTCACTATGGGATTCCAAAGAAGTTAAATATCATCTTGAAATCATTGTATGCATAATACAATTTTCAAAAACTTTGCAGAATATGAATGAGGTGTTATTTAGGATTAAGAAAGTTTTATGTATTTTTTATTTTCCCTAAGCCTTCTATAATTAATGCACAGATGGCAGAAATCTCATTCCTAGGTCAAAATATTTTGTTTTCATTGATGTTCTTGGAGGTACATATCTCCTTATATTCGTGTATCAAATGTGTAACAATCGGGAGATTAGACCTGAAAATTTCCCCGACAGTGCTATTAGAAGGAGCTACCATCAGAGAGGAGAATGTTCGTGGTTAATCTTCATTTCGATGAGAAATTATCGAGGGAATATTCATTTTTTTCATTGGGAAGCATTTCAGGGATGTAAGATCTCAATAGTCCCCACAAAGACTTATAAAACACATTCTAAAATAAAGAATAAAGAAAAAAGTATGTTGTACAATTTAATCTTCAACATTTAACCATAATTTATTCAGCATAAATTAAATTTTATCCACAACATGAAAGTAAATCACATAACCATCATGTAACACAGCATAATCACTAAAACACATACCTTTGTCTGATGCTAATTCTCCAAATTCTCCAATCTCCGGTTGTCCTCTCTACTGCTCTGCCCAAAATTCTGCCCAAAACTGAATCTTCCTCCCTGCCAGCTAGGAACAAAGCATATCCGGCTCACTAGATCCATGATTCTGTGAGGATTCCTGGCCCCCGAGCCCAAAACTCCCAGCAACCTGGTGCACCCCTGTAACAGTCCACCCAAACTCCAGACCAAACCAGAAAATACCCAACAGAAAATACAATCCTTCCCTCTCAATAATGCTTCCTCTCCCCAAAATTTCATAATCCTCTCCTGAAGGCCTCTGCCCCCTCATATCCTCCTCCCATTCACCAACTCCTACCATCCTTACCTTATCCCTCCATTTAATATCTTATCCCTCCACTCAATGCTTCATCCCCCTACATACGTAAAGTTTTATATTAATGAATTAAAAGTTATTAAGTATCTAATTTGTTATCCTAACATTAAATGTGTTAATTAATCAATTAATTAATTAATCAACATATATTAAACAATAACTAAATAATTAATTAATTAATTAATTAATTAATATTATTAATAAATAATCATCATTTAACTAATACACATTAGGACAGTTAATTATTTAGTTAACTAAACTTGATAAATCTTAAGCAACTATTTAACTAGGGTTGTTACATACACCCACCCTTCAAGAAACTTCGTCCCGAAGTTAAAGTATTTTATGATACCAGGAAAAGACACATGGTTCACACATTCATAACAAATAACCGACATTATTAGTAAGTGAGCCAAGAAAACTCATACATACTAGTGTACATGTGCAAGAAATGCATGTGTAGCTAGTACATGCAAGTCTCGTTCATGTACTAATATCAATAACTATCATCTCTATAGTAATTTCCATATGCATCCAATCCATTCAAAAAGACTATTCATTTTATAAAAGACAATAAACCAATCAAATGTTTGTGAAATCCTTTAATTACTATTATCTAGCTCAACAATGTTATTTAGAATTTTGTAGTTTAGTTACATAATTATGAATATTCATATATATACACACATTTTCTTTTCAGAGGGAAAATAAATAAATTCCACCATAAGACAAATTTCCATACACTCTCAACTATTTCTGCTCATCCTTCCTCCCTCACTTACTTCCATCTTCCATTCCTATCCTTCCTCTGCTAGACTATCTTGGAGCGTCAACTATATTGACCTAACTCCAAATAGAATCCGTAAGCGGAAGTGTCATTATCTTGACCAAGCTTCCCCAGCAGGCAACTGACAGTCATCATCACATGTCTAGGGGAGCATGAGTTAACATCGTCCTCCCATGACTTCAGGTTTCGAAGGATACACGGTGGGAAATGCATCCACCCCTCCTAATCATAACTAGGGTCCACACCCTACAATGGAATATACAATGGCACCGTGTTGCTGGGAGTTTTGTCATTGTCTATTCAGTTTTGGGCAGTCTCACCACCTAAAATCCTGCACTGGTCCACATATCATAGCAATGCATTCAAACCTATATAATTTCACCTACAAAGATTCATACCATATTGTTTCTCAACTAGTGGTCATGACATCCACTTTCATCATCATTATCCCTTTGCTATTTCATAGCCCATAACCTGCAGATTAGTTTTTAACACAAACTCATACATTTCTATGCATTATCATCATGTAATTGCATACAACCATCATTTCAATTCGGTATCCTTGTACCAACAACTTAACATCAAAGTTTTCAAGTTAGAAATAGATCTCATAATATCCCATAATTCAATTTCAACACCCATTCATAAAATTATCATTTACAAATTAGATTGCATCATATCCAACATCATTCTAATAACATTTAAACCTTCATAGGATTCTCATTTACACAATATGTCGCATCATATCCATCATCATCAATAACAATTAGACATTCATAGAATTTACATTCACATAGTAGATCGCATCATATCCATCATCATCAATAATATTGAAACATTCATAAAATTTACATTCTCACAATATATCGCATCATATCCATCATTATCCAAATACATTTAAACATTCACAAAATTTATAAGTCTTAAAAGTTCAAGTGTATCATTTAATAGTTTCACTTGTGAATAGAAAATAAAAGTGTGTAGGCCTCAGGTAATCTTGGTTGTCTAAGTCAAAAGGTGGTGTTACATACACCCAACCTTCGAGAAACATATTCTCAAGGTGGTAAAAAAAGTGAGGCATAATCTCGTCGTAGTGTCTCGACGTCTTCCCAAGTAGCAGATCCTGGACTATACTTGTCCCATTGGAACTTAACTTGGTCTACCAGACGGTTCCTGAGTTGTCGGAATCTACAGTCCAATATGCGTAATGGTTCTACTGTGAGGGTTCCCATGTCCGATACCTGCAATTCCTTCCAATTTAGTTTATGTGATTCATCAGCAACATAATGACGTAAAACAGATACATGAAAAACATTATGAGTTTTATGCAAGTGGGGTGGCAGTACGAGACGATAGGCAACAGGTCCAATTTTCTCTTGGATTCTGAATGGTCCTATAAATCGAGGTGACAACTTTTTCCCCTTCTCGAACCATATGGTACTCTTATTAGGCCTGATACTAATGAAAACCTGGTCTCCCACTTCATAACTTCGATTGGTCCTGTGTGCATCTGCATAAATTTTCTGCCTATCCTGTGCTTCCTTTAGTCTCTGCCTAATCTAAATCACTTGTTCCTCCATCTCTTGAATCAATTCTGGCCCAACTATTACTCGTTCTTCTAATCTATCCCAACTCAATGACGTTCTGCATGGCCTTCCATACAGAGCTTCATAGGGTGGCATTCTGATGGAGCTATGAAAACTGTTATTGTAGGCAAACTCTACTAAAGGTAGGTACTTATCCCAATGGGCTTGATTATCCATGACATACATCCTAAGCATGTCTTCCATGACCTGATTTACTCTCTCGGTTTGCCCATCTATTTCAGGATGATAAGTTGTTCTTAAGTTCAATTGAGTCCCCAACGCTGACTACAAACTTGTCCAAAACCTAGAAGTGAATCTGGAGTTCCTATCTGAAATGATCTTCTTAGGTATCTCGTGCAAATGGATAACCTCACTTACAAACACACATGCCACATCAGTGACATTGTAAGTGTCTCTAACCAGAATAAAATGAGCACTCTTGGTTAACTTATCAACTATCACAAGAATGGCATTGTGTCTATGAGATGTGAGCGGCAACCCCACAACAAAATCCATAGAAATGACTTCCCACTTGGACATAGGAACATCATGTGGTTGTAGGAGGCATGTTGGGTGGTGGTGGTCGGCTTTCACTTGTTGACACTCCAGGCACTTGGGGACGAAATGTACCACATCGCGCTTCATGCCTACCTAAAAGAAGAGCTTCATCATGTATGCGTGCATCTTCTTCACACTTGGATGTGCACAATAAAGTGCTCTATGGGCTTCCTTCAGTATGATGCTTCAAATATCCCCATCTTCAGGGATGTACATCCTTCCTCGATATCTCAATAGTCTGTCTGCTTCCCAACTNCCAGGCACTTGGGGACGAAATGTACCACATCGCGCTTCATGCCTACCTAAAAGAAGAGCTTCATCATGTATGCGTGCATCTTCTTCACACTTGGATGCGCACAATAAAGTGCTCTATGGGCTTCCTTCAGTATGATGCTTCAAATATCCCCATCTTCAGGGATGTACATCCTTCCTCGATATCTCAATAGTCTGTCTGCTTCCCAACTATATCCTTCATACTTTGGATCTAATTTCCTCCCACTCTAGAGGTTTGAAGTAACCTCTAAATACCAACTGTCTCCTTGGAGTTGCGCCAACACACGTTCCCTCAGATTGACTTTTAAGGGTACCAAGGAGAAGACACGTGGTCTCCTACTCAAGGCATCTGCGACTACATTTTCCTTTCCCTTGATGTATGAAATACCGAAATCATACTCACTCATAAACTTACTTCATCGCCTTTGCCTAGCATTCAGATCCCTTTGAGTGAAGATATGTTTTAGACTTTGTTGGTCCGTTTTGAACTCAAAGTTTCGCCCCACAAGATAGTGCCTCCAAAGTCTCATAGCTAGCATTACAACTGCCAACTCTAAATCATAAGTAGCATAAATCTCTTCGTGTTTCTTCAACTTCCTTGATGCATAAGCTATCACTCCTCCATCCTACATTAGCACGACCCCCAACCCTTGCTTTGAGGCATTCGTGCAGACTATGAAGTCCTTTTTCATATACAACACTCGTAGAATTGGTTCACTAGTTAGTAACCTCTTAAGCTCAATGAATGCACTGCCACATTCTTCTGTCCATTCATACCTGACCCCCTTGCGTTGCAAAGTGGTGATGGGTTTCGCTATTTTTGAGAATCCTTCCACAAATCTCCGATAATAACCTGCTAGCCCCATGAATCTTCTCACCTCATGGGCATTTTTCGGCACTGGCCAGTCCATAATGGCCTTTACCTTTTCTGGGTCCACAGAGATTCCTTCACCGGAAATGATATGATCTAAATAGTGGATCTCTTTCTGGAAGAAGGAACACTTCGAAAACTTCCCTTACAATTTGTTCTCTCTAAGACAGGACAACACCACTCACAAGTGTTCCTCATGTTCTCTTTCATTCTTGGAATGAATGAGGATGTCATCTAGAAAGACTTGTACAAAACAGTCTAAGTAATTCCAGAATATGCCATTCATGAGGCTCATGAATACTGCTGGCACATTGGTCAATATGAAAGGTACTAGGACGAACTCGAAATGTCCAAACCAGGCTCGAAATGCAGCTTTAGGAATATCGCCTTCCTTAATCCTTAACTAGTGATACCTTGATCACAAATCGATCTTTGAGAATACCACTGCTCCTTTCATATGATCGAAGAGGTCATCTATTCGCGGAATTGGGTACCTATTTTTCACTGTAGCAAGGTTCAAGTCCCTGTAATCTATACACAGTCGTAAGGAACCATCTTTCTTCTTTACAAAAATTACTGGTGCACCCCAAGGTGAGACACTGGGCCTTATTAGCCCTAAGTCCAATAACTCTTTCAACTGCATTTGCAACTCACAAAATTTCGGTGCTGTCATCCGATACGGATTCTTGGAAATTGGTTTTGCACCAGGTTTCAAATCAATAGTAAAATCAAGCTCCCTCTCAGGAGGTAACCCTGGTAACTCTTTTGGAAAAATATCCTTAAATTCTGACAATACCAGGTACTGATCCAAGGAGGGTCCCTTCCTTTCATTCATTGCTTCCACTACATATAGTTGACACCCTTTCCTCAAGCATCGCTTAACCTTCATAGTTGAGATAAAGTGTAATGACACCTTTCTCCGTACACCCTCGATCTCTACTGGTCCTCCTTCATCATCGACACAAAGCACCCTTTTTGCGAAACAATCTACCAAAGCTCGATGAGCTTCTAACCAATCCATTCCAATGATTAGGTCATACGCCCTGAGAGCAGTGACGTATACCTTCAACCTGGTAGTACACACTCCCAGGTCTACTATACAATTATCAACGCTAGGTCCTACCGCTTGTTTTTCCCCCGAAGCCATCTCGACTTGTTTAAAGTCATCATGCTCGTAGGCTACCAGCCCACTCTTTTCTAATGCAGATGGTGAAATGAAACTATCTGTAGCACCAGAATCAAATAAAATCTTAACATTGATACGATTTAGCGTACCTGATGACTCCACCACCGTGGATTGATGTTCGGCCTAGTGATTATTAACCGCTACATAAATCTAGTGGCTTCTACTTGCTCTTCCCATCAGGGCCTTTCCTTCTCTATGCACAAATCCTGATTGTAACTCTGGGCAGTCACACTGGTAATGGGGTCCTCCGCACCCCCAACAGGTAACATGGGATTGAACCTGCATACTGTTATGGGACTGTCTCTAAAATGAGTTCCTTCCCCTGGAACCCTTGCCCCTACTAGCTGCTCCCTGAGATGGCCATGGACCTGCATGTGTCATTGGTGATGAACGGGATGTTGCACTTGCTGCCATTGAAATCTCTGTGGCTACTGTCCTTGGTGCGACTCTATTACCATATGGAGGTGGACTCGGACCCCCTCCCTGGGAAATGTCATAGGGGCCTTCCCCATGAATCCAGGACGATGCGGAAAGGGCAGTCTCGTACCTCTCGTTAAGTTCATGTGTTCCTCCGCATAACCCGCATTTTCCACAGCTTCCGCTACTGAAGATAGTTTCCACATCCACACCATATCCCTTATCTTAGGGTTCAACCCATAGACAAAGAATTATGCCTGTCGTTGGTCATTATCCATATATGAAACATATTTGACCAATTCCATAAACCTGATCTCATATTCTTCTATGGTCCTGTTTCCCTGTACTAGAGCATGAAATGCTCCTACTTGTTGTTCCTCGTAGTAAGCTGCCAGATATTTTTTTTGGAACCTCTCCTCGAAAAGTTCTGAAGATACGGTGTCCGGGGTAAGATGCAGTTTCCTTTCCAGGTTGCCCCACCAGTTCAAGGCACTATTTCTCAACTAAAAAATCGCTATCTTTGCCTTTGAGGTGGATGCATAGTCTCTTAAGGAAAAACACCTTGTCATGCCTTCCAACCATGCTTCTACGCATTCACTGGCGCAACCCCCGACAAACTCCGGAAGTTTGATCTTCTGTAGTTCTCTAGTGATGTCTTCAGGTGGAGGTCCTCCCCCTAAATCCCTCAACGCTTCTAGATTACCCGTTCCAGATGGTGGGGGTTTCACTTCGATCCCTGTTGGTTGACACTCTTTTTAAAGTCTCATTTATGGCCTCCAAAGAGTGCAGTATGAGAGCTAGTTCAGGCGATGGTGGTGGCGGCACTGGCGGTCCCTGCGACGATGCCCCTCTGCCTCGATTTCCTTGAGTCCTAACCATCCTGTATGATTTACCCTGCATCAACCAAAGTTGTCAGGGTGAGTTCAAGGACTTTTCACATTTGTGCAACTTAAACTAGAAAACAGGGTTAGGAGTAAGTTTTTTTTTTTACTTGTCTGTAAACAAACGTTACTCTCTTTAGGGGAGGTGGCTAGGTTAGGGATAAAGTGTCTAAGCTTGATTTCTTCGCCTAAGAAAACTATTGACCCTCTCCTTGGTAGTTAAGCTAGCACTGTACCATACTCGCCACAGTGCATCAGATCCCTTATATGGTGCTTTCTATTATACCCCTATTCTACCTTGACTATTTCCCATAACCTGCATCAAACTCCCGCTATTCTACAAGGACTTTTAACCTGTAAATTATAAAGTTACACTATTACATTCATTAATCAAGGGGGATATATGTATTTGATTAATAATAATGGGTTTCAAACCCATTATTAACATTAAAATTTTTATAGTGTTAATATGTTGTGCACAAAATGCTCCCTTGCGGGCTTGGTGCTTGGCTTTGACTAGTGGAATGGAATGGAAGGACTTGGCGCTTGGCTTGATGGTTGAGGGCGTGGAACTCGGTGCTTGGTTAACTTGGATAATTGGAGATTATACTTCAGGACAGTACTTGATGACTATTGATCATTAATCTATTTATATATATGAATTTATTTTATAACGACTCATGTGTGGTGCGTTGGTGTTTGGTTGTTTTCCAAGGCTTGGACTATGGTGAGTGGTCATGGGTTCAAAACCCGTCCGCTCCAACAAAATTTAATCTAATCCAATATAAATTTTATTCGAATCGTATGTTATGTTAATTACACTTTTTAATTAATTAGTCATTTAATTAATTAATCATTCTTATTAATTCTTTAATCATTTAATTAATTAACACTAGTCATTTAATCCATTAATCAGTATTATTAATGCTTGAAATAAAGTGTAAAATTTGAAATTAATTTTTTTTTTTAATAAATAAAAAAATATTTAAAAATTTTGAAATAACCCTTCTAAAATTTAAAATATAGTTAAAACAAGTAACTGACATACAATTTTAATAATTCAAGTAATTAAAACAAAATAAAATAATTAACATAAAAATAAAATAAAAAAAATAATAAATTAAAAAAAAATCTAAGGTCAGGTAGTGGGTCCTTGCATGAGGCCCACGTGCCCCCTCCCCCCAGGCGCTCATCCCTTAACCCTAATCTCCTCCTTCTTTTATCTCTTCAAACCCTACCCTCTCTCTCCTTTTACATTTCATTTTTTTTTTTTCTAAACGCTTAGGGTGAAGGATGAGGCCGGCGGCCATGGCCATTTCCCTGCTCGGCCGACCCTATGTCCATGGTTTCAAGGTCTAGAGGGTGCGTCGTACACAGTGGCGCATTCCTTTTGATCCTATGTGGCTTCTATCATTCAACAGCTGGACTTTCATGCTTGATAGCATAAGTTGTGTGGTTGGGCCTGAGTGTTTTATGCTCGGAGTGTTGCCTCAAAGCCCCCCCCCAAAAAAACATAAAAGCATATCCGCAGCTTTATAAATAGCCTTTTCTTTGCCTTCCCTTAGACATAATTCTCACTTTTCATGTTAGTCTCTCTGTGTGTTTTTTGTGTTGCCGTGTATGCATTTTAGCTCTGTAATGTGTGTGGATGAATTGACCGTGTATGCATTGTTCCTGGTGCCTTTTTATTTATTTATTTATTTTTTCCTTTGTACAGCGCGCGGCCGCCTGGCTCCTCCTCGACTTAGCATATGGTCTGTGTATAGTTAGTGTATGGTATGTAGTGCATGGTGTTGGCCCCATGTGGGATCGGCGCTTGGCGTTATCTATGCATTATTCTCTGTTGTGAGGCCTGTAATATAATTTTAGACTTTCTTTTCTAGTTTTTTTTAAGGTTTTGGTCGGATGATTCATTTTTTTTTTTTTGCACTTGATGGGTTCTGCAGCTTGGCGTTGGGATTTGGTGACTTGTGGCATGTGGGCTTTGGGTGCTGGACTGTGTGCTAGTGTTGGCGCGTTGGCAACCCAACCTTCGTCTCTCACCAAGTCTATTGAATTTGATCTCTCATTAAAAGTGACTTCTCTTATACCCCACCCTTACTTTTAGAATCATGAGTTACAATCTATTTCTAATCTTCAAACTGATATATGGTTGAGATTACTTCTCACACTCACTTAAGATTTAGATTACATGTTGCATCCTAAGCATGTCCTTAAATAGATAAATTCACTAATAAATGCAATTTTACTTTAATTAATTACTTCTAATTAAATTAAACTCAAGACTAGAATATTTTCGACAACTTTCACAGGAAAAACACACGCCTATGTGAAAATATATGTTTGATGCTACCAAAACATCAACACTCCCTCTTAGCGAGGAAGGTACTTCTCCCACCTGGATTTTTCTCTATTTTCACTACCAGATTCGGTACCATGATTGTTCTCCAATACACCTGATTGATTGCTCCCTCTGACACAAAATCTATCCCTTCCATGATGGTCTAACTTGTCTTCAAAGACTCACTACCTATGAACATGCTCCTAGAAGTCTCCTACTCTTGAGCATCCCGCATGGCCATCTCGTACCATGACTCCTTCTTGACTAACTTGGAAGGTTTCTCCTTCCCACCTGAACCTAAAATTTGACTCCCTCTTAGTTGCTCAACCTTTGGAACTACTTTCTCCCTATTCTTTTTCATTATGATGCTAGAAATTGTTCTCATAAGCTAGCCCTTTAGCCTATACAATTTTCTCTCTCTAACTCCAAATACAACTTCTTTGTCTGAGATATATCCTATGGGAATAATATGTTCCTTTCCATCCTAAAATGTTGCGTCAAATCTCTTCTTCTCAATCATTGAGACTAAGATCACACTCCACTTGAGTTCTGGCGCCCATAACACATCCTTCACTCTCAATGCGCCTCCTGACTCCAGCTAGAATGGCACTATTCCAAATCCCTTCAAAGCATTCTTGGTCCCCATACCAAATTCCACATGCATATTTGAGTCAGACTCTGTGAAGCTCTCAAACACCCCTCATTCTCCTATGGTGTGACATGTAGCTCCACTATATATCAACCATGCATCAACTGATATGATGCCCATGGAAGTCTAAGAAACTAGTAAGAACTCTATCTGTTCAAACTTCTTGCAAAACTCATCCACTTGATCCTTTATCAACGCAACTACCTATGATTGTGTTTTATTTCCCTCCTTCCTGTGCAGACATTGGCCTGCATAATGTCCAAAATTGTGACATGCAAAGCACTTGAATTTTCTCATGTCCTTGTTCTTTTTTCCATCTTGAGTGGTCGAATATCCACTCGAAATCTTCTTGAAATTTCCCTTCTTTCCCTGACTATCAAGAGAAAATTTCTCATCATGGATCCTCTTCAAACCATTCCTAGGCTCTAACCAAGTCTCCTCCTAAATAGAATCAGTCCATAGTTTATCAAACCTTGGCACTACCTCTCGTGCACAGATCCCTTGCACAAAAGGTTCCCAAGACTTGGGAAGACCTATCAATGATACATTCACCAACTCAACATTTTGTATTGTCTCACCAATCACTACAAGATGATCTCGGATATGTGTAATATTCATAAGGTAATTCACAACCGTGTCCTCACTTGAAATCCTAACAACTTGAAGTTGGTGCTTCAAATGTAGCAACTTGCTTGTATTCTTGTTTTGGTATAGACTCACCAAAGCATAATATATTTCCTTGGCAGATTTCTTCTCTACAGAATCAAGTGATCCTTCACTAATTCTAGCAACACTCGCTTGGCCTTCACTTCCTTTTTCTTTTGAACTACCAATTCATATGGATCCATATGATCTACAACCATAGTCTCAACATACTCTTTGAGGTAATTCTCCTCTAACGGAAGAAGAATCCTTGTCTTCCAAGCTTGGAATTTTGTGTCCCCTTCTAACATGTCCTCAATATTCAATGTGTTCATCATATTCAAGATCTTATTTGATAACCCTCTATTGGAACTACCCTGTACTGTCATATACGACCTATCCATGAATTTCCCTTCCTTGACCTGTGGCTATCCATGACTTTCCCTTCTCTGACCTATGAATGTCCATGATTTTCTACACTGTGACTCACGGATGCCTCTGTATACTTTAAAAAATACCTATTCTACCCAATATTGTTGTTTTCTTTAAAATATGTCCTTTGATTTCCTCTACTGGTTCTACTTAATAAGATCTGTCCTCTTGGTTTACTCCCTTCAAAGACTAGGCTCCCTCTTTCCTTCAAAGCTTTAGCTCTCATACCATGTTGATTTCACAAGTGGATCCAACCCTTGGTATGCTATGATACCATGTTTATTTCACCACTCTACTCAACACACTACAATTAGCTCAAATAAACTAAACATGCAGTGGAAGCATAAACAAGGAAACTAAATCAAGCACATAAGAACACCAATAATTTTGGGTAAACCCATGGAAAAACCTTGGAGGGAAAACCAATCCAATGATGCTTTTATTAAGTTCAAATTAGGGCTCTCGTAATAGGGATAATGGCCCACTAAGATAATTATACAATGCAGACAAACTTGATAACTCATGTGCTTCTCTATGGCCTTGTACTAGCATGTTTCCCAATGCATTCATGACTTTCCCTTCTCTAGACCATGGATTTGCATGTCTTTCCCTTCTCTGACCCACGGATATCTACACTAGTATCCTCTAAGACCCACAAATGTGTACATAAATTCTGTATGACAAGCTTTGTACGACTCTTCTCTTCTCTATGGTCTCTATCCTTTGAAACCCACCCATGGCTACTTCTTCTCTCTCTCCTCCTTGACCTGTATGACCTCTATATGGAAGTCCTTATCCACTTATCCAAGATATTGAATCATGTTCCTTTGTAATTCAACCCTCTCATCAATACATGGACGAACTCTCTTCACCCAACCAGTGAAATCTCTTCACTCCAGTGTAAGCAAAATTCCTTCTTTTCTCCTACACTCCTTAATAGAAAAATTCCTTCTTTGTTATATTCAACCTTGGGCTCTCACCAAGTCTCTCTCATAAGTGCATATCACAAAATTCCCTACCTTGGTATCTCACCAAGTCTCTTGACTTTGATCTCTCATCAAAATTGACTTCTCCTATACCCTAGCCTCACTTTTATAATCATGAGTTACAATCTATTTCTAATCTTCAAAGAGATATAATTTTGACATTACTTCTCACAATAACTTAATATTTAGATTACATTTTCCATTCTAAGCATGTCCTTGAATAACTCAATTCACTAATAAATACAATTTTACTGTAATTAATTCATTCTAACTAAAGTAAACACAAGACTAGAATATTTTCGACAACTTCCACATGCAAAACACATGCCTATGTGGAAGTATCTGTCCAATGCTACCAAAACATCAACAAGAGATGTTATAAACCATGATAAGATTATTCGTTATATGTGGTTTATTAATGTGCTATCGAGAATGGTATCCATCATAGGGGAAAGTTAAGATGAAAAGTTGACTTCGACAGAAGGCCTTCCAATGGTTCTATCGGAGAGGGGAACGATTTGATTTTCTCTATGCTCTGATGGAGAGGTATTGACAAAGAATATTCCATCCTCAAAATTCTTGTTTACATGGAGATAGTGTTACTTTCAGGGAGGTCGAGGAGTTTGGATAAGAATGGGCCACATATCAAATTATTCTCTACCATGTAATGTTAGCAGTTAAATGAGGGACCTACTTCTATGCGTCTAATCCTTATCATGCATAACAATTCTTTAGGACTAGTAATAGTTTGACACGTAGAATCAGAGTAAGTACTCTATGGTGCACTTGAGTCATTGGAATAATTATATCGGAAAGGATCCATCGAAGTCATTAGCAAACACAAATGAATGCCATTCCGAGTAAGAATACTTCGATACAATTCTTTTCAACAATGTTGTCGGAAGGGTCCATCGGAAATGAAACTCATGTTACATATTATTTCACTTGGAGGAGAAGCATTTTGATAAAGAATAATTTGATAACCATAGGATGGATTTACCTAACATGAGATCTACTTTTGGGACTTAGTAGGTCTTGTAACTTAATTATGGAGAGAGAAATTTAATAAATGTAGGGTGAGAATTCACAAAACCTCTGATCATCACAGGTGCTATAGGGCCAGGTTTGAGATTTCATAGATAAAAATTTAGTTTCTTGTATCAGTAAAAAATCAAGTTAGTAGTGATTAAATCCCTTGCCAAAATTTTAATAAGGGGCACCCACCAGATTTCTCTAAATTAGAGAATTTTAGTGGGTAGTTGTGGGGGCACAACATGTTGTTTTGGATTTTGACATTGGGATAACTTCTTAGGTTTCATGTGATTCCACGAAGGTGGCTAGGCTTTATTTCAAAATCAAAGACAAATGTAAAAACTTTATTAGAGAGAAATATATTTTGGGGTTCATCCATATTGTCATTATTTAAGTGGAATCCATGTTTTTCTCCCCTAGTGAATCCCATCTCAAAGGTTCCATTAAGGGTTAAAATTCCTTGAATCCCCTTATATTTTTGGTTGGATAAACTCTTAAGTCATTTTGGAGATAGTGTTGGAAGGACCTGGTCATTGATGATCCTTATAAGAATAGTGTGAGAGGATCAATGGAAAATATCTTGGTTGATATAGATATGAGGCAAGGTTTATCGAATAGTGTCGAAGTGGCCATGGGTCGATATTTTCACAAGAAAATTATGGATTACATGAGCATTCTATTTAGATGTGTTCATTTTCACTCATACAAGAATGTGGTTAAAGAGTGTGTTTTTATTTTTACAAAAAACTATGTGAAGAAAGAAGGAATCCTGTCAGAACATTTGTGAGCTTAAAAACTTAGTGGCTAGGGTGGAAGAGGGAGGAATACTAGAAATAAAGGTAGTTTCAGTGGAGACCAAATCAAAAAATTGTGTTGAAGATGAGGGGTCTACTAGGGAGGTGATACATACAGAGGCCCGATCTGTTGGAAATTTTGATCATCGACCAGTGAAAGTGATTTGTAAATAAGGGGATTATATCCCACTCACTTCACCAACACAAACCCTATGTGGAATACATTTATTGTATTTGTCTCGGTTTTGTACCAAGTGTTCTACTTTCATAAGGGATGCTAAGTCTCTATCCTTTTCCTTGTTTAAGGACCTCTATAATTTTTATTACTGCAAGGATTGTTCTCTTTTCAACCTTCACTCCAAATGATTGGTTGGATCCTTTGCTATGTAATTTGCACACAAGGACCTAGATGACAATACAAATTTGGTTATAATTGATGAGGATTTATTAAATTATAGAATATTAAAGTTAATAAATTTTTTCCTTCACTCTTCCATAATGCCCAAATGATCTCAAATAAATAGAGCTATTTTATGCAAGAATAACTTCAAGGATTCAGGAATGGATTCAATGTTGTGCACATACTCTAGACTACTACAACATTGTCAATCAATTCTTCCTACATCTTCTTCTTCTCAAACTATGTTCTTCAATATTGAAATGAGAAACAATCTCATCTCAAGTTGTAAGGTATATTCATGAGCTTTTGAGGTAGTGGAAAATTGGGTTCAAAACAACACCATGAACCTTAGGCCAACAATTTTTCTTGACTCTATACTCATGTATGCATTTAAATGCATAGAGTAGCTAGGAGAATTTGCATAGACTCCAGATCGTTTATATATATATAATCAAGCACTTGTATATTCTAAATTCCCAACATATGTGAAAGGAATTGGCCTAGTGGTGCATATGGCCCAAGGAATCAATTAATTATCCCAAGGCATGAAATTGCATTCCAACAAGAGAATAATTCACCTAGCAATGAAATTGAACACCCAAAAATTGACTAATACGCCCAGGGAGAGAGATAAAGTTTATGTGTTTCCCATATGTCCCATTGGTGAGAGAGAAAATCCCAAGAAGGAGTGAAGTCATTCAAGATTGAACAAAACACCTAGCGATATGTGAAGTCACCTAGGGGCGAAGTAAAACTCCTAGGGGGATGTGAACTCTCCTAAGTGTCAGGTAGTTGGCTTAGGTTGATAGACAATTGGTTTGGATTATTGGTTTTCATTGATTTCAACCCTTGGAGAAGTCCGGTAGTGAAGTTTGATAACACAAAGGTATGGGTATGGGACCCAATTTTGGTTGAGTTATAAAGGAATGAAGATTAGTGAATATGTAGTTAATATTATTATAGATGGATAGTAAATGTCATGAAATTTTCTATGATATGTGGAACGTCACATAACTCCTCATGGTTAGAGTGTTATGGCCATGTGAATTTGGAGAACCCTCATGAGTTATCTAGAAACCCCTAGAAGGTCAAAGAAGTCAATTATTCTAGAAGATCCTAGAAGAAGTGTACTAGTCAAATTGATGGTAACTAGGAATTAATCATGGGTATAGTTGTTGCATTAAGAAAATAATTAAAAATAAATTAGATGCAACAAGAAGTTGTGAGTTTGGTAATTATGGTAAAGTAGTTGTGATGAGAAGATTGAATAGTCAAAGTGGTTGACCAAGAAATAAATTAAATAATAAAGTGGTTGCAACAACAAGTTAGTTAAGGGCAAAGAAGTTACGAATTGACTAATTATAGAAAAGTTAGTTGCAACAATAAGTTGTTAGTAAAGATAAATTATTTAAATAATAAAGTAGTCAAAGTGGTTGTAAAGAGAAATTATTTAAATAATAAAGTGGGTGCAACAAGAAGTGGTGAGTTTACTATTTATGAATAAGTCAAAGTGGTTGCAAAAGAAATTAATTAAATAATAAAGTTAGTTGCAACCAGAAGTGGAGAGACTACTATTTGTGGATTAAGTGGTTGTAAGTGGATAAGTGGTTAGAAGTGGGTTAGCCCTAAAAGAAGGAAGTTGGGTAAAGTTAGTTAGAAGATAACCCCTTGAAGAAGCTACTTGGAGAGTATAAATAAGAGAGCAAGGAACTCCCATTAGCACCTACCCTACCTATTTAATATCATTGAATATCTATTTTGTGAAATATCTATTGTAGGTACACATTGATATATCAAGTTACACAAGCCTGAGGTAGTAAAGGAGGTTTGACGACAAAAGTTTCAGAGTTGCAAAATTACTGAAAAAAAACCCTAGTTTTGAGGTGTATGTGGGCTACAGTGGATGAAGATGCGTATATATGCAGGATGGAGGAGAACATGGTGTGTACATACACATGATGAAGAAGAACAGGTTGCGTACATTTGGTAAAAGTCATGAAATTTTGAGTAGATGAATATGTCAGGTATCTAGAGTCTGAAAGCAAGCTCCTAGGAAGGTCTAAAGTGATCAGGTATAGCAGATCTATCTACAGGTTCAAAAGGTATATCATATTCGTATCTGTAGTTGGATATTGTTGTCTCCATGAGATATAGTTATGGGAGTTTGAGGATTTTTCCTAGAGATATTGTTGGTTGTATGGCACTTATTGTATGAGCTATATCTACATAAATACAACATTGGTATGTTTGGTATTTATTATTGTTACATCTTGTTGGTTTGAGTGTTGAGGCATATCTTATATTACTTGGTACATGGTTGAGGAATTTTGGTTGTGATGTGTTGGTGAAGTTGTTGGTTAGGTTGAGGCTTCATATCAGTGAGGGTTTGAGGTCTAGTCCATGTGAGGGTTTATTACACATGATTATGTTTGTATGACCATGTATGGAACATGACTGGAGAGACATAGATGCACATGGTTTGAATGATATTATTGTGATACTGAGTATGAGATTTGTGCTATTAGATATGATATATTGATGGATATTCTTGGTATATGTTTAGTGGCACTTTCTAGTAGTGTCGGTGACACATGATTGGTACATGTTTGGTGCATGGTTAGAGACACTTGTTAGTAGTATTGTTGACACATGATATATTGATGATGTGGCATAGATATCTTGATATATTATTAAAATCACATCTTGGTCTTGGGTGATGGTTATGAGGTATTGTGATGTCAATAGTTGATGCACTTGTGATGGTACAGAATGTGTGAGTGATTGATGTACATGGTTAATAGTACAAGTTGATTGGTACAAGTTGGGACATGTTGCAGGTTGATGTGATAGAGGAAACAAAGGGTTTGAGTTTCAGAAAGGTGAAAACCCTAGCTTTCTGAAGGTGTACACAAGTTGCAGTATTGACATGCCGCATACATACACATGCTACAGTATAGACAGATCGAGTACATACACCAGCTGCAACATATACAGGTCATGTACCCATTGGTATTTGTTGGTACATGCTAATTATTGGTACAATTTTATTACAGGTTATTGGTAAAAAGTTGGTTACAAGTTGTTGGCACATATTGGTACAAGTTTACAGTGGTATATCTCACAGTGACAGTGTTGCATTGGTTTCATCACTTATTTGATACTTATATTTTAGGGTGACAGGACGGGGCAAGGAAAGGGAGTTGTAGCCTCCTTCTGGTTGGTGTCGGAGAATCAGGGATTTGAAACTTCCTTTAGGTTGGATCCTAAGAACTAGGTGGTTGTATCCACCTTTCGGTTGTAGCCAGAGAATATAGGGGGTTGTATCCTCCTTCTTGTAGTAGCTAGAGAATTGGGGAGTTCGAGCTTCCCTTAGGTTGTATCTTGAGAAACTAGGGGTTTGGAGCCTCCATCGAGTTGGATCTAGAATATTGGAAGTTGGTGCTTCCTTGAATGTAATTCTTAAAGACATATCATAAAAAAATTATGTGGTTTTCTCCCGCATTGGGCTTCCACATAAAATATCAGTGTACTGATTATTGTGTCGACATGTCTACCATTTTTCTTTATGCATTGATGGATGTTAATGTTTATGATGCAATAATATATTGATGATGAACGATAATATATTGATGATGAACTGATGAACAATGTTGAATAATTTGAAAGAATATACATCGTGGTTAAAAGTTTTAATAAGTGGTATAAATAGCTCATTATTGATTCACCCCCCCTCTCAGTAATCCAACACTAAGCATGAAGTAAAATTTTCAACAAGATGTAAGGAGTCCTAGGGATGATGTAAAATGCCCAAGGGGATGTGAACTCGCCCAGGCACGAAGTAAAATGTTTATAGGAATGTAAACTCATTCGAGGAAAGAAGAAAGTATCCAAGTAAGTGATAAATTGACCCAATCAAAATAAATTTGAATGAGGGAAATTCTCCCAACATCCATAAAGTTGAAATTAGCAACTCCCGCAAAGGTGAAATGACTCAAAGATGAAAACCAACAATCTCTATACTAGGGAAAATTTTAGGGGCTAAATTTCACCCATGGGATAATTTTCCATGCTTTTCCCAAAAAAACGATTCTCCAAATCCCATTTTTTCTAAAACCGATTCGCCCAAATTCTATAGATAAAATTAGTTTACCTTAAAAATAGCCCAAATTTTATAGAAATTATATAAATCCTTAGAAATTTGAATATTTTTACAAAAATAATGTAAATCACCAAACATTTTATAGTTTGCATATTAAGGACTACCAATATTAACCAAGGTTTCTACATTCAGAGATAAATTTCCATCCTTAAAATTATCTTGACTCTACACCAGGAAATGCATTCTACGGTGGTAACAATAGAGTTGTCATACTCTCTAAAAACTATTAAAGAAATAAATCCACAAGATTATTCACATCTTCTTCTCATTTACACTCTCATTATTCACTTGCAACGATTAAAACTAGAATTAAAACATGAATACATAGATCACATTCACATAGAAATTTAAGAGAAATTCAAGACATAATGGACACCATATTTACTCTCGAAACAAAAATGGAAAAACAAGCTTCGAACAAGGATTTTGGTCTATTATTCTGGAAATATTTTATTACAATTATTCCTTGGCTCATTTTCCATGTTCCTCTCCTTGGGCACAAAAGACCCATTGGGAGTGAAATTACCTAAGGAAATAGGGAGAGTTGGGGTAATGGGAAGGTCAATAGGTTGGCATTCCTCATCATATTCTCTCCTACATTTATTTTTTTATTTTTATTTAATTCTCATTTTTCTCTCACATTCATTTTGGCTTACTCAACTTTACATTTATTTGTCTTTACATAGTTTATATAATCTTCATAGATTGCCAAATTTCTTTGTAGGTACCAAGCCTTACTCCTATTCGTTGGTTCTAATCTGTTTCATATTAGAAAGAGGAGAATGGTAGCCCAACTAAATCATAGCTTGAATTTTTTTTTGGTAAGATACATACTCTTATTTCAAATCATTCTACTCCCTTAAAAGAAATTAATTTTGATTTTACGGATTAGGGGTCTTGGCCTCACCCTACTAAATTGAGTAGTAAGAAACAAGGGTGGAAAAAAGGGGTTGGGGGCAAGGGAAAATTTAAGAAGGAGAAAGAATCCCATTCTATTAGAAAATAACATGATATTCCTAGTAAAGACAAGGAGAACTCTCCCAGGATAAATGATATTGGAGCTTGCGATTATATTTCCAGTTTCAAAATCTCTAGTAAGGAAGGAAGTTATGGAAAATAGGATCAACCTAGGTGTGATTTTAGGCCAATAAATTAGGAAAAGAGAAGTGGATAGGTTAGTATAGAGGGAGGGTTAGGGTTAGATCCTATAAAGTATTCCCCTCATAAAAATCCTGGGAGAAAGTCTCCTGTCCAACATGCCCAAGAAAATACTTAAGGGAGATCGAACAAAGGAAGTAGTGGTCATTGAAAGGGATCCTTTGAGTGGGATATGTTGATGTTACGGTAGCTGAGGGAGGTATTAACCTCCATGTATAACCTCTGACTAGATTAAAATGTTATGGAATCTATATAAACCCTAAACAAATGTGTAGAAACCCTATAAGACACGTCCGCTCAATAAAAGAATTAATATTTAAGTATTATCCTTTAAAAGAAAAAAATGTCTTGGAAAAGTGACAAAGAGAACTATAAATAGAGGGAACTTGAGATCATTTGGCCATTCACTCTCTCACATCTCACTCAAGTCAAGTGGTGCACAAGTTTGGAGAAGGAGTATAGCTGCAACAACTACAACTGGGTTTTTGGTCTTGGTTTCTCATTTTTAGAATTTCTGTTTGGAGAACTATTTTTAGAGAGAGAGAGAGATAGAGAGAGAGAGAGAGATGTTATCTCTTAGTTATATGTTGGGTCTGGTACTACTTCTGTAATCATTCTATCTTTCAAGTTTATGGTGCTTGGGGGTGGTTGTGTTCCTATGGTTGGGTGACAATATTGAGATATTGTCTATGGAAAAACGAGCGTATCAAATATTTTAATAGGTTATGGACCCACACTATCTTCAAACAGTCTAACCACTGAAACGTAGATTGGGAATTTTTTTGACAAGCTCATTGTAGCACCAAATTACAGTTGTAGTTGCAGTTAGGTTTTTGTAGTGGCAACAAAAACCCTAACCCTTGTGTTCGAGCACTTCTGGTGAGGCGTTTGACCTAATTCCTTGACATCCTAGTGCGCCCTATCCTAGTGCACCTCTTGGTACCCTCAGCTATCAAAAAAATTAGGTTTGTATTTTTGGTCAAAGTCAAAGTCAAATTTTGATTGGTCAAAGTCAAAGGTTGACTTATGGTCAAATTGATTTTGTATTCAAAGTTGAAATTTTAGAGTTTCTAGCTTGTTTTAATCATTGAATCTTCTGATTTAGTTTCTAATCTCTTCTTGTCAAGATGGTATCTAGTTTCATATTGGAATACAAGATGGACGATGTTACAAGATTTCAAAGGTATGCATGTGTATATGCTATGCAAGTTATATCATCTAGCAAAACATGAGTTTGTTTGCAGGGAAAGTACTAGAGACCTTGTCCAAGTTGTAATCTTTGATTCAGTGCATTCAAATGAACAAGCGCACCCTCTATTGCAGTTGAGGCTTCAGGTTTCAGGTTGGATTAAATTGTTAAGCTTCCAATTTGCATATATCAAGGGTGATAGTTATTACATTAAAAATTGTGAAAGCAGTCTTTGAAAGGTTCTATTATTGCTAGGTGCAATGAATACTTGATTACATATGAATACCATTAACATAGATGCTTATTGTACTTGTTTGCAAGATGAACTAACATCTACTCTAGAGAGATATTTCTTGTTTGCTCCCGGGCAGGTCACCTTGGTAACTCTATGGTGACTACCATCCTTCTTATCATAGATGTGTTATTATGAAAATGCTATTGGAAATATTTGTTCTCTTGTTCTAGGAAGGTCACAGGATATAGCTCCAAGAAGGATCTACAGTGATAGTAGAAAAAATGGAGTAGATGAATCCATCAAGTGGTGAGGCAGGTGATCTGATGCAGGAGCATCGCAAGCAACCAACCAAGCGAGCATGAAGACAGAAGACAGTTGGAGACCACAACATACATTTTACACATTTTGGAAATGTTTTTGAAGTATTAATGTAATGGTTAAAAGAAAGTGTACTTGCGTATTGTAAACAGATCATGATCGATTCTCTCTCATCTGTAGGAGGTAGAGGCATTTATGCATAGTTAATGAAAGTAGGTAGATTTAAATTCCAGATTAGACAGTTTTAGGATCAAGAGGGAAAACGACTATAGACACCCTCATCTTTGTATCATTGTATCAATCAAAATTAGATCAATTAAGCACATTAGCATAGAGAAGAGGAGAGCTATAGCAGAGAGATGTAGAGAAGAACCCATGTACAAAAGTTCTGAATTAATATATGAAACTTTGATTCAGACTCATGGTGTTATGATGTTTTCTATGTATACATGCTGAACGGTCTTCTTACAGTTGTTTTATGCTATCTGTTATGCATTTTCTTTAGTACTGTGAATGTATATTTTCGGGTTGAATGTTTAAATTCTGAGAGAAGAAAGAGAATGAGTTTCAATTGCTTCTCTTCCTGAGTGAGAGAATTTCCTGCAAGGAGTGTAGTGAAACGTCCGCAAGGTGTGTGTTTATGAAGGTTCAGAGTTCATATCTGAAAGCTCAAGAGGGATACCGTTGTTCTCATTAGAAGTGTAATACAAGCACAAAAGTCGTGCAAGGTGTGCGCAGGCTGGTCAAGACCTTAGAACTTATCAACTAAGGTTGAGAGATTGAAGGACTGTTGTTGCAGAGAAAGTGCATAGAGTCAGGAGTTCAAGTACGCTGAAGTATTTGAAGGATTGCCGCAAAGAGGGTGTGCAGGAGTTTCCTTAAAGACCTGAGTTTGTGAAGAAATCTCAGAAGGGTTAGGGCCTTTGAGTCTTTCAAGAGAAAACAGGAAGCTCAAGTTGTTGTGTAGAAGTCATGCCCCAGAGAAGGATCGCAGAGTCAAATTTTGAGCCAGAAGTTCTTGAGGAGAAAACTGAACAGTCGAAATTCTCCAAGGAGAACTCTTGAAATAGTGAGGATCGTAGGATCCAAGGAAGTTGTGGGGGAATTTAAGCATTGGATAGATCCACCTTCGAAAGGCAGGATTCAACGTGGACCATTGATTGCGATCATTGGATCGTCGAGATCATTTCGGCATTTCGGGGATCATAAATCCGAAGTGTGGGCGAAACCTTTGGTTGATCAAATCCCTGAACGTGAAAAGAGTTTTCATGTATAAAGATGAAGAGTGACGAGGTCGGAATTTCAGAACTTTGGAATTCATGGTTTCAGAGGTCCTGAGGACAAGCGATCAGGACACAGAGGAGTGAAAGACCTGAAGTCGCAAGTCACGATAGAACTTGATGTGAATTTCAGGATTTTAGAAAATCGGGATTCAAAATACCGGAAGTCTTGAGGATAAGGAGCTTGGGCCCTTGCACTTAGAATTTTGAATTTGCGAGATCCGAGATATTGTGAAGTGGTATTTCAACATTTCGGGAATCAGGATTTTGGCATTCATGTTGACAAGAATTCGCGCTCTACACATGAGAACCCCCGAAATTGCGAAACACGAAATAGGGTGAAGTGGCGTTTCAACAATTCGGTGTTTCGGTGTTCGGGAACCCAAGAGGACAGTGTTCTGGGATCGAGAGTCTTGGACCCCCGGAACCCAAAAGTCTGAAATCACATGGGCCATCAGATCGAAGAGAGTATTGTAGTCGTTGATCCCATTGGAGATATTGTTTCGAAGTTTGGGGTTTGTGGAGGTTAGAGAGTCAGAAGCCTTACATCAGGACTCGCGAAATCGCGATGTCCGAAACCCCGAAAAGGTGAAAAGTTCCAATAGAAGGCAGTCTTTTACTGAACGTTTCAGGTTTCATCATTTCGGCAGTTGCGAATACAAGAGGTCGAGATTCCTTGTTCTGAAACTCCTAAAGTTGCAAAACACGATACAACTGTATAGGAGGACGTGGCCAAGCATTTTGGGAATATCGACATTTCAGGTTTTGGAAGGTGGAAAGTTCGAGAACCTCGACAATAGGATTCATGAAATCACGAAGTTCGAAACCCTGAAAAGGAGAAAAAAACCCGATACAAGAGCAGAACGTGGTCAGAGACTTCGACGTTTCGGCATTTCGAGTTTCGGCAAGTGGAAGAGTCAAGGAGCTCGACATTAGGGATCACGAAACCCCAAAACCCGAAGTCCTTTGTGGCTTGAACAAAGGGGTTGGTTAACCCTCAGCGTGGTTGTAGTGAATATCCTGAGCGGATCTTGGCTCGAGAGCAGGGGGATCTGCGTCAATTGTGGTATCAGAGCGAGAAAGATTTCTTTGCTTTCTGTAGCAGAGAAAGGAGAAATTTTACAACCATGCCACCGAGAAGGAGAGAGAGAGAAATGCCTGATCCAATAGTGGAAAGGGAAATGCGTGAACTACGTGCTAGGCTTGATGCCATGGAGACAACACAGAGGCGCACAGTCGACACTGGGGATATCAGTGAGGATGGCAGTGAAAATGAAGCTGGACATGAAGGAGAAGAAGTTGCAGCCGAAGATGCAGCAGATGAACGCCTATTCAGGGTTGTTGCAAGGATAGGTGCCAGGGAAAAAATGGAGATTCCCATGTATGAGGGGAACCTGGATGTTGAAGAGCTTCTAGACTGGATTAGAGCTCTGGATAAATATTTTGACTATGAGGATGTCGAGGAAGACAAGAAGGTCAAGCACACTGTCACAAGACTTAAAGGGAATGCAACATTATGGTGGGATGAACTGCAGGCTGACAGACATTGCAAAGGCAACCAGAAAATCAAGAGTTGGGATAGACTGGTTGCAAAGATGAAGGAAAAATTCATGCCCAGGGATTATCAAATTACTTTGTTTCGGAGGATGCAAAATTTGAGACAGAAGCTGATGTCAGTGAAAGAATACACTAAAGAATTCTATAATATAAACATCAGAGCAGGTCACTGGGAAAGTGATAATGAAAAGGTTGCCAGGTACATGAATGGTCTACGGTATGACATTCAGGATGAGATGAGCATGATGACTTTTAGAAATGTGGAGGATGCTTATCAGATGGCTTTGAAAGCTTAAGAGAAGCTGAGCCTAAAGCAAGGTCAGAGAGGCCGAGGCAGAAGTCAAGCCAGAGGCAAAACAATTGCCCAAGACAGAAATCAGAAACCTAAAGAAGAGTGGAAGAAACCTCAAACTCAAACTGAGAGAGGTGGAAGCTCATAGAGAGGATAGTATGTTGATAGAAATACTTTTCCTCAAACCAGAGGAAGAGGAAGAGGCAGAGGTGGAGGAATAAAATGCTTTACCTGTGGAAAAAATGGACGTAAGTCCTATGAATGTCCAGATAGAAAGAAAGAAGGAGGTGAAACTCACATTGTTGAAGCACAAGGATGGAATGTTGAGGCAGAAGATGCTGAGGGCGGAAGATCACTAATGATGAGAAAAGTTCTCTTAACACCAGAGAAGGAGGCAGAGAACCCAGTCCAAAGGAAAAAACTTTTTCGGACTGCTTGCAAGACCAAAGACAGGGTATGCAAAGTCATCGTGGATAGTGGTAGCATAGATAATCTCGCTTCTACAAAGATGGTAGAAAAGCTAGAGCTAGAGACTATTGAACATCCAAGCCCATAGAGAGTTTCATGGCTACAAAAAGGACATCAGGTAAATGTCACTAAATAATGTTTAGTTGAATTTAAAATAGGAGGATATAAGGATGAAATACTATGTGATGTTATTCCCATGGATGTTTGTCATCTATTGTTGGGTAGACCATGGCAATATGATAGGAATGTGATTCATGATGGGAGAAATAACACATACACCCTGGAGAAGAATGGGAGAACTCACATGTTGCTGCCGATTAAGGATAAAGAAACTAAACCAGAGGTGAGCAACACTGTACTTCTCATGAGTGGGAAGGAACTTCTTAAGGAGGTTAAGAAGAAGGAAGATACACAATTCATCGTGGTGAGGAAGCCTAGAATTGTTTTAACCAGTACAAGAGTGGATGATTTACCAGAGGAAATCTAGAAGTTGCTGGAAGAGTTTGTTGATATAGTAGTAGACGAACTACCTCATTCATTTCCACCAATCAGAAGTATAAGTCATCACATCGATCTTATACCTCGAGTTAGTTTACCAAATAAAGTAGCGTAGAGATTGACGTCGCAGGAGAATAAAGAGGTCAAGAAAAAGGTACAGGATTTGATGGACAAAGGATTGGTTAGAGAAAGCTTGAGTCCATGCACTGTTCCAACAGTGCTCGGCCCAAAGAAAGATGGAGGCTGAAGAATGTGCACAAACTCGAGGGAAATCAACAAGATTACCATCAGATATAGATTTCCTTTGCCAAGGATGGATGATTTGATGGATTGCTTGAGTGGAGCAAATTTTTTCTCAAAGATTGATTTGAAAAGTGGATATCATCAAATTCGTATGAGAGAAGGTGATGAATGGAAGACAACCTTCAAGACAAATGAAGGGTTGTATGAATGGCTTGTTATGCCATTTGGCTTAACAAATGTGCCTAGTACTTTCATGAGGTTGATGAAAAAAGTCCCGAAGGAGTTCATCGGGAAATTCGTCATCGTATATCTTGATGATATATTAATTTTCAGCAAGACAGAAACAAAACACTTGAATCATTTAGCTACTGTGATGAGAAGATTATAGCAAGAGAAGTTGCTGATAAATATGAAGAAATCAACATTTATGAGGACATAACTCATTTATTTGGGTTTTGTTATCTCTGCAGATGAGCTGAAAATGAATCCGGATAAGGTAGAGGCGATTAAGAATTGGCCATCGCCGAAGAGTATATTTGAAGTTAGAAGCTTTCATGGATTGGCTAGTTTCTACAGGAAATTTATCAGAAATTTCAGCGGAATTAGCGCACTGATGATGGACACGGTAAAGAAAAGACATAAATCTTTTCACTGGACAGAAGAAATAGAGAAAAGCTTCAATCTGTTGAAAAGGAATATTACTGAACAACCAATTCTGGTGTTGCCAGATTTCAGTAAGACATTCCAGGTCAAATGTGACGCAAGTGGGTTTGCAATTGGAGAGGTCTTGAGCCAGGACAACAGGTCGGTCGCATACTTCAGTGAAATACTAAATGAAGTAAAGATTAAATATTCAACATATGACAAATAATTTTATGCAGTCATACAAGCACTGAAGAAATGGAGACATTATTTGGTTCCTAAAGAATTTGTTTTGTACAGTGATAATCATGCCTTACAATTCGTGACTCAACAGGAAAAATTGAACCAAAAGCATGCAAAATGGGTTGAATATATGTAGAATTTTACTTTTGTAATTAAACATATTTCTGGAACTGCTAACAAAGTTGTTGATGCTTTGAGCAGGAAATGTTTGTTGATGCAGGAGTTCAAAATTAAAACTTTGGGTTTTGATAACCTCAAAGAAATGTACAAGGATGACCCGAATTTTAGGGAAGCGTATGAGGCATCTGAGAATCCAATTCTCAGGGACAGAAGCCAATGGACTGAATATATGATCCAGGATGGATTATTATTCAGAGGCAATCAATTATGTATTCCAAAATTCTCCATGAGGGAGAATCTATTAATAGAAAAACATAGTGGAGGATTGGCCGAACATTTCGGTCATGACAAAACGTTCTTGAAATTAAATGGCTCATATATTTGGCCAGGGATGAGAAAAGATGTCAAAATATTTGTGGACAGATGTAGAATTTGTCAGCACACAAAGGGAAAAAGGTAGAACATAGGGTTATACCATCCATTACCCATACCCGAGAGGCCATGGGATGCAGTGAGCATGGATTTTATATTGGGATTGCCAAGAACACAAAGAAGATTTGATTCAATCTTTGTGGTGGTAGACAGATTTTCAAAGATGGCACATTTTACACTATGCCAGAAAACCAGCGATGCAACTCATATTGCGAACCTTTTTTTCAAAGAAGTCGTCAGACTTCACGGCTAGCCAAGGAGTATTGTTTCTGATTGAGACACCAAGTTCGTTGGACATTTCTGGAGGACTTTATGGAAGAATCTAGGGACAAGTTTGTCTTTTAGCTCAGCGTATCATCCTCAAATGGATGGGCAGACAGAAGTTGTAATCAGAAGCTTGGGAGATTTGCTGAGGAGCCTAATGACTGAACACCACAGTCAGTGGGATCACATTCTGCCACAGGCGAAATTTTCTTATAATGATTCGATCAATAGAAGCACAGGGCAGAGTCTATTTCAGATTGTTTATGGAATGCAGCCAAGGGGAGTTTCTGAATTGAAGGATTCAGAACATAATGAAACTAGAAGTGCTAGTGCAGAGCATTTTGCAGAAGCAATGAAGGAGCTTCACAACGAAGTGAGGGAACGTTTTCAAAATTCAAGTCAAGAGTATAAATGCATAACAGATCAACACAGGCGAGAACTTCAATTTGAAGTTGGAGATTGATTCTTGCACATTTGAGGAAAGAAAGGTTCCCAAGGGGAACATATAACAAACTGAAAATGAAGAATATTGGACCATGCAGAGTCATGAATAAATTTGGGGCAAATGCATATGAGATCGAATTACCCAATAGGATCGAAATTTCACCGATATTCAACATCTCAGATTTGTACCCTTACAAAGATGAAGAAGCAGGGGAAGAGAATGAACAGACAGGAGTTCAGTGGACCAAACAAATGTCTGTAGCTACAAATCCACAGATGGAAAGTATAATTGATAAGAGGGTCAGCAGGAAGACCAAGAGGAAAGAGTATTTTGAATACTTGGTCAAATGGAAGGGACATCCAGTTGAAGATGCTAGTTGGGAGGATGAAGCAGAAATTCAGAAGAATGGACAGACCATGCAAGAGCTCATGAACAGGAGTTCATGAAAATTTTCAAGCAAGGGAGTATGATGTAGGAGCATCGCAAGCATCCAGCCAAGCAAGCATGAAGACAAAAGTCAACTGGAAAGAGAAACATACATTTTACACGTTTTGGAAATGTTTTTGAAGCATTAATGTAATGGTTAAAAGAAAGCATACTTGTGTATTGTAAACAGATCATAAGCGATTCGCTCTCATCTGTAGGAGGTAGAGGCATTTATGCATAGTTAATGAAAGTAGGTAGATTTAAATTCCAGATTAGACAGTTTTAGGATCAGGAGGGAAAACAACTATAGACACCCTCATCTTTGTATCATTGTATCAATCAGAATTAGATCAATTAAGAACATTAGCATAGAGAAGAGGAGAGTTGTAGAGAAGAACCCATGTACAAAATTTCTGAATTAATATATAAAACTTTGATTCAGACTCATGGTGTTATGATGTTTTTTGTGTATACATGCTGAATGGTCTGCTTACAGTTGTTTTATGCTATCTGTTATGCATTTGTTTTAGTACTGTGAATGTATGTTTTCGGGTTGAATGTTTAAATTCTGAGAGAAGAAAGAGAATGAGTTTCAATTGTTTCTCTTCCTGGGTGAGATAATTTCCTGTAAGGAGTGCAGTGAAACGTCCGCAAGGTGTGCGTTGAAAAAGGTTCAGAGTTCATCTCTGAAAGCTCAGGAGGGATACCGTTGCTCTCATTAGAAATACAAGACAAGCATAGAAGCCATGCAAGGTGTGCGCAGGCTGGTCGAGACCTTAGAACTTATCAACTAAGGTTGAGAGATTGAAGGACTATTGTTGCAGAGAAAGTACATAGAGTTGGGAGTTCAAGTACGCTGAAGTATTTGAAGGATTACCGCAAAGAGGGCATGCAGGAGTTTCCTTGAAGACCCGAGTTTGTGAAGAAAGATCAGAAGGGTTAGGGCCTATGAGTCATTCAAGAGAAAACATGAAGCTCAAGTCATTGTGTAGATGTCACGCCCCAGAGAAGGATCGCAGAGTCAAATTTTGAGCTAGAAGTTCTTGAGGAAAAAAATGAACAGTCGAAATTCTCCGAGGAGAACTCCCGAAATAGTGAGGACCGTAGGATCCAAGGAAGTTGTGGGGGAAGTTAAGCGTTGGATAGATCCACCTTCGAAAGGTAGGATTCAACGTGGACCATTGATTGCGATCATTGGACCGTCGAGATCATTTCAGCATTTCGGGGATCATAAATCCGAAGTGTGGGCGAAACCTTTGGTTGATCAAATCCCCGAACGTGAAAAGAGTTTTCATGTATAAAGACGAAGAGTGACAAGGTCGAAATTTTGGAACTTCAGAATTCGAGGTTTCGAAGGTCCTGAGGACAAGCGATCGAGACATAGTGGAGTGAAAGACCTGAAGTCGCAAGTCATGATAGAACTTGATGTGAATTTCAGGATTTCGAAAAATCGAGATTCAGAATAGTCTTGAGGATAAGGAGATTGGGCCCTTGCACTCAGAATTTTGAAGTTGCGAGATACAGGATATTGTGAAGTGGTATTTTGGCATTTCGGGAATTGGGATTTCAGCATTCCGATTGACAATAATTCGGGCTCTACACATGAGAACCCCCGAAATTGCGAAACACGAAATAGGGTGAAGTGGCGTTTCGACAATTCGGTGTTTCGGTGTTCGGGAACCTGAGAAGACACTGTTCTGGGATCGAGAGCCTTGGACCCCCAGTACCCGAAAGTCTGAAATCACATGGGTCGTCGGATCGAAGGGAGGCTTGTAGCCATTGATCCCGTTGGAGATATTGTTTCATAGTTCGGGGTTTGTGGAGGTTAGAGAGTCGGAAGCCTTACATCAGGACTCGCGAAATCGCAAAGTTTGAAACCCCGAAAAGGTGAAAAGTTCTGATAGAAGGAAGTCTTTTGCTGAACATTTCAGGTTTTGGCATTTTGGCAGATGCAAAGAAAAGAGGCCGGGATTCCTTGTTCCGGAACTCCTGAAGTCGCGAAACGTGATACAACTATATAGGAGGATGCGGCTAAGAATTCCAGGAATATCGACATTTTGGGTTTCGGAAGGTGGAAAGGTCGAGAACCTCGACAACAGAATTCGCAAAATCACGAAATCTGAAACCTCGACAAGGCGGAAAAAACCCGATACAAGAGAAAAACATGGTCAGAGACTTCGGCGTTTCGGCATTTCGGGTTTCGGCAAGTGGAAGAGTTGAGGAGATCGACATTAGGGATCGTGAAACCCCAAAACCCAAATTACTTTGTGGCTTGAATGAAGGGGTCGGTTAACCCTCGGCGTGGTTGTAGTGAAGATCCTGAGTGGATATCGGCCCGAGGGCAGGGGGGATCTGCGTCATGATCTCACTAAGTACCAATTCTAATGGAAGTGTGGAAACAAAAAATGAGTTTTGGACATCATTCACTCAGAGGTATGTGGACCAATGTCTAAGCGGAAGATAAATATCTTGAGGTTCGATAATGGAGGAGACTACACCTCCAAGAAGCTCATTTCCTTTTTGTAAATCATTCAGGATTAGGAGGGAGCTAATTTTCCCTTAGAATGGTGTGATAGAAAGAAAGAACCGTTCCATTGAAGAATATGTTAAGGCAATGATGAATGAACATAATCTATCCATATTTCTACGGGGAGAAGTAGTTATGGAAGTCGTATATGTTTAGAATACAAGTCCTTGTTGTATATTGAAGAACATGACTCCAGAAGAATATTTCTCCCAGAAAGAATCCAAGTGTTGAACACTTGAGTATCTTTGGCTACCAATCAAGAAGAAAGAATGGAAGGAAGCTATGATGGAATAATATCAATCCATCAATTATGTATGGGAAATTATGCCTAGACCTGAAGGAAAGTATGTAAAGTATTGATAAATACAAGGCAATATTTGTGTCCATAGGGTTCTCCCAACAAGAGGGAGAAGACTATGATGAGATGTTTTTCTCGAGTTTCCATATGTACCTCTATGTCTTTTGCAAAATCCATGGGTGAAAAGACCGTCTTTCTCAATGGAGTAATTGAGGAAGAGGTATATATAGAGAAACCTCAAGGTTTTGAGGTACACCAGAGAGAAACCCATGTTTTCAGATTAAAGAATACCTTGTATGGACTCAAGAAAGCTCCAAGAGTTTGGTGCACAACCTCTCACTATTCATTGTTAAGAACGAGCTAGCCTCAGAATTTGATATCAAGGATCTTGGTCTCATGAATAGCAGTATACTAGAATCTTGGTGAAATATTCTAGTGGAAACCAAAGTATGTCATAAAGATTCTTAAGAAGTTTGGGATGATGGATTTAAAATCCACGGAAACTCCCATGGCAACATATTTGAGGAACTTGAGAGACTTTGACCCTGATCCAGTAGACTTGTCATTGTGCTGACAGTTTATTGGCTGATTGATATATTTAAATACCAGGACAAACATTTTCTTTGTTGTGAACATGTTGAGCTATTTCCAGGTGGAACCCAGACATGAGAATTAGATAACTTCAAAGAATATCTTGAGATATCTTTGTGGGACAATAACATATGGTTTTAGATATGCCTCAAATAGTGATGTACAACTGCATGGATTTACTAATTTAGATTGGGTAGGGAGTGCAGATGACAGAAAGAGTACTTATGGTATGTGTTTTAATATGGGATTTGCTATGATATCATGGGCTATCATGAAATATAATTTTGTTGCACTTGGCAATGCATAAGCAGAGTATATTGCAGCTTGTGATGCGTGTACGAAAGAAGTGTGGCTCTATAAGCTGGTTTCTAGATTATTTGATCAGGTGATGGATTCAACCGTGATTTATTGTGATAACCATATCTGTGTGAACCTCTCAAAGAAATTAGTGTTCCAAGATAGGTCAAAGAACATTGAGATCAAGTACTATAGTCCAGAGGAGAGAAATAGTTCTCCAATATATCTCCACTGATGAGCAGACTGAAGATATTTTGACGAAGCCTTTGACAAGAATAAAGTTTTCATACTTAAGGGACAATATGGGACTCATGGAGATAACTCCCTTAGTAGTAAGGGAATATATGGCTCCCCAGGTTGGGAGGGAGCACTGATATATTATTATGGGCAGTCATTTTCCAATTTTGAAAATGGTCCAGGATGGGAATTCATTTTCCAGTCCGAAAAGTGGTCCAAGATTTTAGATGGACAATCATTTTCGTAAAGAAAATGGTCTGGCAGTTTGTTTATGTACCATAAACAATGATTCCCCTTCTAGTAAGTGTGGGGGAATGGCCTAGGAAAGTCATTCTCCTTGGCAGTCTCTTTGAGAATTGGTCAAGCAGAATGGTCCGCCTCTTCGGGCAGTCATTCTTTCGAATTTCATAGTTGTGAGTAGTTTCGAATAATGGTCCAATGTAGGAGGTTGGTGCAGGATAGTCATTTCCATAGGAAATGGTCTAGATAATCATTCCCTAGGGAAGACTCATTCTCTCTAGGTTGCACTGTGAATCGTGCCGAAAGAATGGCCCAATTAGGTTGAATGGTCCAGGTTCAACAATCAGGGACAATTATTATTATATGCTTGGGAAGAATAGTCCAGACAACCCATGACTAATGTTTAACTTTTCAAGGGAAGATGCTCTTCCAAATCTCACAGTTGTGAGTGTAATAATGGACCAGATGACTCAGTTTGTATCATGACATTGTTGATGCAGAATGATATCAGATGATACGATTTGAATGTTGCAGAGACTGTATGTCTCTGGATAGTAGTTGTGGTGGTGGTTGTGTTTCACTGGTAGTGATTATGTGTCACTTTTTAGTAGTTGTGTGCTACTAGGACTAGTTGTGCACCACTGGGTAGTAGTTGTGTACTACTATGGATAGACATAGTTGTGTTCTATTGGATGGCATTGTAGAAATTGTATGCTATTATCTGATTTCCATGGAGACTACCACTAGTGTTGGAGATGACTGCCATCTAGATGGATAGTTAGTGTGTTGGTGGACAAACATTCTTCCTATGGAGAATGGTCCAAGTTGACATTATTTTCATGTATCATGGACTAGTATTTCCCTAAGACACATATTTTGGCCTGATTAGGAAAATGGTTCATAACCAATATTCTCCTGAGGTAGAGTCATTGGCTTGATCATGTTGAATAGTCTTCCCCCTAAGGACATGACGTTTCAATTAGGGTGATTGATACAGGACCAATATTTTCTAAGGCATATGGGTAGATATTGATCTCTATGGTACATATGACCCGATAAGAAAATAGTCAAAGATTGAGATTCCTGTAGGAAGGGTCTCTATAGTCCATGGTGTGGCTTTCAACATCTGTTAGGATAGTTATTCTTCTAAGATGTATGTCCGGAATAGAAGAATGACCCTTGCATCACTTTGTTGAGCAAGTGACTTATTCAACATCATGCCCGATTACTCAGATGGAGTATGGCCTCAAGATATGATGCAGTTGATGCTATCAGATGATAGTGATAGTGGTGATGTTTCTTGTGAGTTGATCTACATGATCATGAGATAACATGTATGGATATGATGATGCTACCAATAGAATGGTTTTTTTGTGCTTAAAACCATTACCATTAAATACCTCCCTAGATAGGAGGGAATTTTGATGTTATGATAGTTGTGGGAGGTATTAACCTCCATGTATAACTTATGACTAGATTATAACATTCTGGAAGCTAAAAAAACCCTAAACATATGTTTAGAAACCCTAGAAGACATGTCGGCTCAATAAAAGAGTTAATATTTAAGTATCAGCCTTTAAAAAAAGAATTCGTCCTGGACACTATAAATAGAGGGTGCTTGAGCTCATTTGGTCATTCACTCTCTCACAACTCACTCAATTCAAGTGGTGCACAAGTTTGGAGAAGGAGTGCAGTTGCAACTACTGCACCTACTGCAACTAGGTTTTTGGAATTTCTGTTTGGTGCACTATTCTTGGAGAGAGAGAGAGAGAGAGAGATAAAATATCTCTTGGTTATCTATTGGGTCTGGTACTGCTTCCAAAATCATTCTATTTGTCAAGGTTATGGTGCTTGGGGGTGGATGCATGCCTATGGTTGGGTGACAATATTAAGTTGTTGTCTATGGAAAAATGAGCACATCGAATATTTTAATAGGACAAATCCCCTAAAAGGTTCTATAGTTATTATGTTATCCTTAAATGTGAGGAGGATAATAAACCCCGCAAAATGAATTTCCCTCTCTAGGATTGTGGAGATTAAAAGACTTGATGTTATCTTGTTACAAGAGACAATAGGGAAGTGAATTAGTTAGTGTTATTGTTAGGTAAAATCCTAAAAGGGTGGGAATTTTTAGCTATTTATGAAAATGGTATCTTAATGGGGTCATTACTAGTTTGAATAACAACATTCTATTATTGAACTCTTTTTTTATTGTAGTGTATATGCACATAATCCCAGTTGTAGGAATTAGGGCTCAACATCACAATCATTATTAATTGTTATGGTCCATATGGGGATAATAGATCCTTCTGGGAAGACCTTTTTTTCTCTTGAAGCAGTGTGAAAGGAAAGGTTGATAGTGGGGGAGGGCTTAAAATTTACATTAAGTAGCTCTAAGGTATAGAGGATAAGTGTAATATAAGATATATTAGTAGAATTTCTCAAATTCACTAAATCGAGGAGGTGGGTTTTGTGGATATGGAGCCTACTCAAATGATCCCCACTTGGAGAAATAATAGGAAAGGAAAAGAGGGAGTATCCAAGTGGTTGGATAGATTCTTGAATTTGAATAATTTCATTATGTAGGTGGAGAAAACACTTTCATGGGTGGATGTAGGAGGTGGTTCAGATCATATGACCATAATATTATAAATTGATAAGAGAGACTCCAAATCTACAGCTTGTTTCAAGTTTAATTGGAACTAGGATATTGAAGAAGGGTGCATTGAAACCATAAAGTAGGAATGTGTGAGATTTAATCCTTCATCTAGGGACACTATGATTTTCCAATTTGGATAATCCCTTAAAAGGTGAAAAGGATTGCGGTATCTTAGTCTTCTTGAAGATATAAGAATGAAGATAATGATATCAAGGTGGTTGAAGTTGAGTTCACTAATTTGTATGACTAGATATTAAGGGGATATTTCTTAGAGTTATAAAAGGAAAGACTAAAATTCGTAGAGAAATCAAAGTAAAATATCTTAGCAAGGGGAGAGGTAGAATGGAGAATAAACAATAGTGTTGTTTTGGTGGAAAAATGATATGAGAATACAACCTTTTTTTCATAGTTTCACTAATCATGGAAAAGGGGTTAATTTAAATTGGGAAATGAGGAAAGATGATGGCATTAAGGTAAAAATGTTTCATGAAATAGTTGAGTTAGGGATTTCATACTTTCAATCCTTATATTCAAATCCTAATAGAGTTAATATTACTAAAATAGTAAAAATTTCCTTTTATTTTCAAAGATATGTAAATGAGGAAGGAAATTGAATGCTCATGTAGGAAATTTTTCCAAGGAAGAGTTAAAAGACAACTCTATATTATTTCCAAAAGGAATAAAATCCCTAGTCTATATTGCTTACATGTGGAATTTTGCATAGGTTTAGATGACATGATAGAAGAGGACTTGCTTAGGGTGATAGAGGAGGTAAAAAAAATGGAAAAGTTTTTGGAGCCTTTAATGATACATTCTTGGCCCTAATTTGAAAGAAGGAAAACCGAGATAGGAGTTTAGACCAATTTTTTTATGCATTTGCATAGATAAATGTTGAAAAAAAGCATCGTAGTTAGAATTAAAATGTTTTTTTAGAGGGGATCTCAAAGGAACAATTTGGGTTTCTAGAAGGAAAACTTATTCTTGATGCAATAAGGGTTTCTCAAGAAGGGATCCAATTGATGGAGGAAAAAATAGTCCATCTATGGTAATGAAAATTGACCCATCTAAAGAATATTAGTAGACTTTCTCAAATTCACTAAATTGAGGAGGTGGGTTTGGTGGACCTAGAGCCTGTTCAGATGATCCCCACTTGGAGAAATAATAGGCAATGAAAAGAGGGAGTATCCAAGTGGTTGGATAGATTCTTGACTTTGAAGAATTTAATTATGGAGGTGGAGAAAACACTTTCATGGGTGGATGTAGGAGGTGGTTCAGATCACATGCCCATAATATTACAAATTGATAAGAGAGACTCCAAATCTATAGCTTGTTTCAAGTTTAATTGGAACTGGGCTATTGAAGAAGGGTGCATCGAAATCATAAAGTATGAATGTGTGAGATTTAAACCTTCATCCAGGGACACTATGATTTACCAATTTACAGAATCCCTTAAAAGGTGAAAAGGATTGTGATATCTTAGTATTATTGAAGATATAAAAATGAAGATAAGGATATCAAGGTGGTTGAAGTTGAGTTCACTAATTTGTATGATTAGATATTAAGGGGAGATTTCTCAGAGTTATAAAAGGAAAGACTAAATGTCTTTGATAAATCAAAGTAGAATATCTTAGCAAGGGGAGAGGTAGAATGGAGAATAAACAATAGTGTTGTTTTGGTGGAAAAATGATACAAAAATACAACCTTTTTTTTATAGTTTCACTAATCATGGAAAAGGGGTTAATTTAAATTGGGAAATGAGGAGAGATGATGGAATTAAGGTAAAAATGTTTCATGAAATAGTTGAGTTAGGGATTTCATATTTTCAAAACTTATATTCAAATCCTAATAGAGTTAATATTACTAAAATAATAAAAATTTCGTTTTATTTTCGAAGATATGTAAATGAGGAAGGAAATTGAATGCTCCTATAGGAAATTTTTCCAATTTTTCCAAGGAAGAGTTAAAAGACAACTCTATATTCTTTCCAAAAGGAATAAAATCCCTAGTCTATATTTCTTACATGTGGAATTTTGCATAGGTTTAAAAGACAATTCTATATTCTTTCCAAAAGGAATAAAATCCCTAGTCTATATTGCTTACATGTGGAATTTTGCATAGGTTTAGATGACATGATAGAAGAAGAATCGCTTAGGGTGGTAGAGGGGGTAAAAGAAAATGGAAAACTTCTTGGAGCCTTTAATGATACATTCTTGGGCTTAATTTGAAATAATGAAAATCCAGATAGGAGTTTAGAACAACTTGTTTTTTATGCATTTGCATATATAAATGTTGGAAAAAACCATTGTAGTTAGAATTAAAATGTTTTTTTAGAGGGGATCTCAAAGGAACAGTTTGGGTTTTTAGAAGGAAAACTTATTCTTGATGCAATAAGGGCTTCTCAAGAAGGTATTTAATTGACAGAGAAAAAATAGTCCATCTATGGTAATGAAAATTTACCCATCTAAAGACTATGTTTTTCTTTTTCTTTTTTCTCCAAGAAAAAAATGTACTTTGTATTTTAGATGAACTAAAAATACAATTCTTAGGTGTTGATGCACTTACAATGTATGACTAGATTTCTATGTCCTACAAGCCCACTACCATTATCTTTTACATAAGCTATTCCAAAACCTTAAATATTAAATTGAGTTCTAATAAAAATACGTTATTAACAATTGACATATTATAGATCAACAGGTAAATAAGATCAAAGGTATGAAATGTAACAAGACCCTAAGAAATGATATATCCCTCAATAAATTCATATAAGACAAGATAGGTCCAATTGGCTATATATAAGGTTGATCTTGATTCATATTAGCTTTAGTGTTATAGTAAATTGGATTATGGGATGCATAAGTTTAAAAAAAATTGTTGTTCTAATTAATGGGTCAGCCTCGAGATTCTTCTATCCTTCCAAGGGTTTAAGACAAGGGTGCCCAATATCCCCTTTGTTGTTTCTCATTATAGATGAAGAGCTTAGAGATCCATCTAGGAGGCAAACATGATAGGGAAATAGTAGGAATTAAAGTGGGAAGGGACTTATCTCTATCCCATCTACTCTTCATGGACAATGTTTTGTTATTTCTGAATGGATTAGTGAGAGAGGCAAAAAAGTTCATGACATAATGGAATCATATAACATAACTATAGGAATGGAGGTTAATTATGTGAAATCTTCCATTTATTTTATTGGCATGAATGATGAATTTGAAGTATAGTTTCCTCATTTTTTTCCTTTTAGATTTATTCGATTTAGTAATGGATTTAAGTACCCAGGATACCCTAAGATAAGACAGAGGGTAAAATAAATATTTGGTGTAATAGGTGTTTATGCAACGGTGGAACATTTACCTTAGTCAAATTTGTGTTAGAGGTTATTCTCGTTTTCTAACATACATTAACATTTATTCCCAAAGAATGGAGTTACCAACTTGATGAAACCCTCTAGAATTCTCATTATTTAGAGGTCACATTTAGTATTTGTTTTTACCTCTAAAGAAAAAAGTGGTGCCCCTATAATCACCTTTATTTTTTCCAGGTTAAAAGTACAACTTGATCAAAATATTTGCCTTAACAAGTGGTACCATTGCAATTTTTTTTGTTTTTTTCAAATCATGGCCATAACAACTGCTACCATGGTACCCAAAACCTTAAAATAAACCTCTAAATTAAAAAAAATATGTTACCAATAACACCTTTAAAAAAAAAATTCAAGTTACAACATTATTGAAATTATAACTAAAAAAACTTAACATTATTAAAAAAAATGAAAAGAAAAATTAAAAAAATACCAACACAAAGAAAAAAACACACGTTTTTTTTTAAACATTAACAAAACTTAATTTAAAAATAATTAAAAGAAAAAAATCAAAATAGGAAAATAACACTTCCATCCCTCACCTTCTTTTAAAAAACAAACAAAGAAACCAAATTTTAAAAAATATTAAAACAAAAAATTTAAATGAATAAATAATTTTTTTTGTTAGCTAAATATCTTTGACTTGCGAGATTGGTTTGTGCCTACGATGCCACGACTCAGGGGCATCTAAACCATCAAAATCTCCCGAGGATCGCACCCGACCTGGACCGCTCCAGCCCTTAACATGGTTGGATTTGAGGTGTCCCCAGAGGTTTCAAACCAGTGACTTCACTTACGAAGTGTCTTAACATCGCACTCCCTCACCGACTACTCTACACCATGGGGAATTTTTTTTGGAAAACTAAATAAGTAAATAAAGAAAAAAATAACACATTGTTCCTTAAGAAGAGGCACCCAAGTTCTCGTTGGGTGGGGGTAAGAGGGGTTAGGAGGGGGAGGGGGAGGATATGGAAAGCCATGATGAGGTGGGGTTATTTTTGGAATCATGTCTCCTTCCCACTTGCTTCTCACTAATTATCTTTTCTCAATTTTTATTTTAATTTTTAAATAATTTAATTTTTTTTGTTTCTGTTAATTTCATTTTATGTTTATTACAATTTTTTTTTTTTTTAGGATGGTAAGACAACTGGAGGACCTTCTTTTATTTTATTTATTTTTTAACATGTTTTATTCTTTATTGTTAGTGTGTGTGTGTGTGTTTTGTGTAACAATGATAAGTTTTTTGGCCATGGTCTAAACAATGTTGCGATTTCAAGCTTGAAAGTAAAATAGGTACTATTAGTAACACATATTTTTTATTCGAGGGTTGATTTTAAGGTTTTGGGTGCAAATATAACACTTTTTAAGGTCACAGTTTCAAATAAGTTGTAATTTTAATCTTGAAAAAAATGGTTGATTATTGTTTTTTTTCTTCATATAAGATATGATCGATATATTATTACAATGATGAATGTTCCATATATAGGGAACATATGGTCACCATCCATGAAAGGATGTGTCCCTTGAATAATCAATAACTATTTATTGTTATCATTTACTTATTATATATGATATTTAATAATCAATAATTATATTATTAATTATTATTCTAAGAGAATTTCTTCTCGATGTTGTCCAAACATCAAAACTCCCTCTCAATGAGGGAGACATTCTACATCATGTTAATATTGTCTTTGAAGTATACAAACTTCACCCTAGACTCATGACACTTTTCTATCAGTCTTGGGAGATGTCTCTCTCCCACCTGAACCAAGGAGAAACTCCTTCTACGACTCTCCCTCTGAGCCAATTAACTCTCTCTAAGATCAGGCTCACTCTAGGTCTTCATGTAATAGCATATAACATATTGAGTCTTTATTATTCCTTGTCAAATCACCATGAATAGGACAAAGACCACACCAAGATCTTTCACCACAAGTACACACCTGTGAGTTAATGTCATCATGATGCTAACTAACACGTGGAAATCACTTCAAGCACCTCGAGTCCATATTATTCCTTGTCATGATCAAGGAAGGACTACGTCTTGGCCTATTTACCACAAGTGCACCTTTATGATAAATGTATCCTATCTCCCTTGGTCTACAACCCAATCTAGGAGAAGTTCCGCCCGATGTTGAAACATCAACACTCCCTCTTAGCTAGCGAGGTATATTTCCATAGTAGTACACAACTACTGTCAAGAGACATGCAGTCTCCGCCAATGGTACACAACCACCATAGTATCAAAAGGTTTGTCACACATGGCACTCCCATGTGTACTTCTAGAGGCTACACCCTCTAGAGACACTAGGGTCAACTCCTAGAGTGTGTGACATCAAGAGTCAACTCCCTTGACACGTCCTCATGTGATCTCGACATGGGATGTTGGATATAAGCCCAAATGCATTTATCCCTTCTTGAATAAGTGTCCTCACATATCAACTCAAATCAATTCACAGAGGAGTACGATATGGAGAATGTTTGTCACACATGGCACTCCCATGTGGACTTCTAGAGGCTACAACCTCTAGAAACACTAGGGTCAACTCCCATAGTGTGTGACGTCAAGGGTCAACTCCCTTAACATGTCCTAATGTGCTCTCCACATGGGACGTGTCCTCATGTGCTCTCCACAAAGGACGTTGGGCTATAATCCCAACCACACTTATCCCTTCTCGGACAAGTGCCCCACTTATCCCTTCTCAGATAAGTGTCATCACAGATCAACTCAAATTAGTCAGAGAGGAGTACGATCTAGAGAATGTATCAGGAAGTTGCAAACATCAACACTCCCTCTTAGCGAGGGAGGCATTCTTTTCAATGCCAATTCTGTCACATAAGTACTTGAACTTCATCCTAGTTTGGTAAGTGCATCAACAACCTGCTCATTTGTAGGAAGGTATTGCACCAATACTTCCTTCCTTTGCACTATGTCTCATATGTAATGGTACTTGATCTCAATGTGGTTCGATTCGTCATGAAACACTGGATTAGCTGGGATCTTCACACAACTTTGTTTACCATAATGAATAATGGTGGAATCCAACACATGTTCGGATAAATATGCAAGGAGATTGCGAAGCCACACTGCTTCATGGACTAGCATACTTAATGCAATGTACTATGCTTCTGTTGTGATCAAATCCACAGAAATTCATTTCTTGCTACACCAGGAAACCATGGAAGATCCCAAAGTGAAGCAACACCCAAAGGTGCTCTTTCTGTCCACTGCGCTCCCTGCCCAATCAAAGTCAATATATTCCTACCATATCATATCAATACTAGAAGCATATCTTAGACCATGTCCAATTGTGCCTCGCAAGTATCTCAACACTTGCTTCATAGAAATCCAGTGTGTCTATCTCGGCTAACTCATAAAATGGATAAGTGCACTTATTGCGTAGAAAATGTTTGGTCTGGTGTTAACCAGATAAATCAATTATCCAATCAGTTTTATATACAGATTTAGATCAATTACGTTAGAATAGGAAGAATACACACTTAGTTTCTTCAGATTCGTCACCATTGGTGTAGCCACGGGCTTCAAGTTCAACATCCCAAACTTCTTCAATATATCAATTGTGTACTTCCCCTGACTCGGGAAGATCTCATCAGTTTTCTACCACACCTCTAGTCCTAAGAAGTAGTGCATCATACCAAGGTCCTTCATCTCAAACTTAGAGACCAATGCATACTTTCATTCAACAATAAGGCTCCTTGTATCGGTGAGGAATAAATCATTAATGTAGAGGACCAAAATCAGGGACTTACCATTAATAGTCTTGTAGTATAGGCTAGGATCAACAACACTTTTATTGAAGCCCAAAAATCATCAGGTGTCCATCAATCCTCACATACCAAGCTTGAGGTGGTTGCTTGAGTCCATACAAGGCCTTCTTCAACCTGCACACATGAGACTCCTTCTCATGTATCATGCAACCATCTGGTTTCTCGATGTATACTTCTTCCTCAATCTCTCCATTGAGAAAGTTTGTCTTTACATCCTTCTGATGTACTCTCCAACCCATGGATGTTGCAGGAGAAATAATCATCCGAATAGAAGTGTATTGAGAAACATGAGCAAGTGTCTCCTCCTAATCTATTCCATCCACCTGAGAGAATACTATAGCAACAAATCTCATTTTGTGCCTCTCGATGCTCCCGTCAACTATGTGTTTGATCTTGTAGATCCATTTGGAAGTCACTGCAAAATTCCCCTCAAGTCTCGGAACAATATCCCACACATCATTTTTCATTATGGACTGATACTCCTCCATCATGGCATCTCTCCATATTGGATGACTAGTTGCCTCCTCATAACAGGAAGGTTCAGAATCAATGATGTGGCTCATAATTGCGACATAGAACAAATATCTCTGAGGTATCTTGTTCTCTCAAAAGGTACCATCTCTTCATGTCTCTCACTCAATCTGTCTCTAACTAAGGATGTAGATCTGATATTCCTTCGAAGAATCACTATACCCCAAAAATGTACCCTTTCTAAATGAAGGGTCTATCTTGGTCCCTTTCTCCTTGGGTACACCTCAAGCTTGATGGACAATCCTGAAGTGTCCAACCTTAGGCTTCACTCCAGTGAAGGCCTCCTCGAGAGTCATGTTCCTCAAGGAATTTTGTTCTAAACATACACTACAGTCATGAATGCCTCTACCCACAGAAAAATAGGTAAATGTTGATCACGAATCATCGCCTTGACTGCCTCAACAATAGATCTGTTTGTCCTCTCTGCGACCCCATTCCGTTGATGGTTGTGAGGAATGATGTACTCCCTCTTGATCCCTGCCTCAAACATATCTAGGACACATCGAGGTTACCTCATGGAACCAATGTCCCCCAAGACATATTGAGGTTTCCTTGTGAAACCAATGTCTTGGTTCCTTCATCTATTAATCCATTGATTACTCTACAATCAACTAGTAGCATACCACTACTACCATGCCATCGATAGCTCAAATCGTTTGCCACATTCTTTATTACTATGTTGCAATCAACTAGTAGCACACAACTACTGCAATGTCGACTAATAGTACACAATTGTTTCCATGTCATAGTAGTACACAACTATTGACCAGTGGTACACAACCACTTCCATAGTCTCCATGACCATGTTGTGATGTTTCTCCACTCCCAGTAGTCTTATTCACACCTAGCCACCTTGCATGGCGTAGGCAAGACTCGACCATAGATCATTCACACCTATCCACCTCACATGGCATAGGCAATACTTGTACCCAACTGAGAATTACTCCCTTAGTCACCTCACATGACTAATTAGGAAAACCCTTGTCCAGAGGGCTTAGTCGTCTAGAGGAGAGAAAACACCACACCTCCCACTTAACGAGGGTAGACATAAATGTTGTTTTTCTAGAGACGGGCAACTCACCCAATAAATATTTCTTTTTGCAATCCACGCTCTCTCGACGTTGCAACAATCCGACCTTTACGTGTTTGCATGGTACTTATTAGTAATTGTCCCCTCGGACGTCAACGTACATTGTACCATCCAGTGTCGATCATGTCCATGCTCTATTAAGAATTAAGACTAGATGCATGCACAGTTATTATTTTGCATGGATATGTGAGCATTGTCTAGGTTGAAATGCCTCCAGGGCCCAGGCTATCGTCTAATCTTTGCAATTCGAAAAGATTCTCGTTGAACTATATTGCACATAGGAAATTGTTGTTCTGAGTCGAAACAGTCCAATAGGATCTGCGAGCATTGTCCAAGTTAAAACGCCTTCATGATGCCGTATAATCTTTTTCATTCTCAAGATTCACCTTGAACAAAGTGAAAACTCTTCCTACGAATATTTTTCGATCTGAAGACTTCAGTCTTCCATGATCCATCTTGCTTCTCCACTCGTACAAGGAGGATTTTGCAAATATTTTCTTAATATAATACAGTTTTCATAGGATTTTGGTCCAAGCCGCCTTATCTCACAAACACATTTCCTTCATCTCTGCAATCTCTATATAAGGCAGAGGTTTGTGGTCTCATGGATGCCTAACACATCAACCTTCACAATGGAAGACAAATATATCTATGACCCTAAAGATTTGCAGTTCACGTTGCTTTCTCAGATTCCAGTTTCTCAGAATCAGAGTGCTTGAAATGGTTGAATTCTTGAGAGCCTGAATCAGTAATATATATCTTACATCCAACGACATAGGTGGTGGTGTTCGTCAGTTCAATATAACTCTCATTAATGGTTCCTTTATAGCTCTAGTAGCACCTAAGCTAAGTTAGGCTTCCATTTCTTTTTCATTTACCTGGGCCCTCTTGTGAGGGAATCAAGCCCAATCATGCTCTGATACCATGTTTTTTTCTTCATATAATATATGATCGATATATTATTACAATGATGAGTGTTCCATATATAGGGAACATATGGTGACCATCCATGAAAGGATGCATCCCTTGAATAATCAATAACTATTTATTATTATCATTTACTTATTATATATGATATTTAATAATCAATAATTATATTATTAATTATTATTCTAAGAGAATGTCTTCCCGATGTTGTCTAAACATCAACAATTATGAGAGCACCATTTTTCCATTTGGGGATTGATTTTTCAAATAGATTGTAATTTTAACCTCGAAAAAAAAAAGTTGATTCTAGGAGCACAACTTTTTGATTTCAGAGTTGATTTCAATATTTTRGTTGCAATAGTACTAGTTTTCAAGACTATGATTCCAAATGAGTAATAATTTTGACTCTAAAAAAAAGACAGTAAATTTGAAAGCACCACTTTTTTATTTGGAGACTAATTTTATTTTTTAATCCAAAAATATGATTTTTTAAAGCTAAAATTCTCATTTCCAATTCACAATTCTCTTCAATCGATAACTATGTTAAAAGGGTTTATAAAGTCAGAGGAAGATATTAAAATTCTTATGAAATAATAAATGACAAAATGAAGGAGACGGTAAAGTTCATGGTGCAAAATTGTATTACTCCAGATTCAATTATAGACAAGAATAAAAGTGTGAGCATATCAATAATAAAGTGAGAGGATATCAATATTCAATGGATGAACCCATTTTAAAGATTTTATGTGCTTCTATTTGTGTGAGGTAACCCTTCAATAAGGCAGTAGGAACTTTTGCTATATTTCTAAGTAAGATCAAAGCTATTTTTTCTTCTATACAAATATAAAGATTGGTAGGACACTATAAAGCCCTTATTCTACTATATAAAATGATGAAATGATGAGTGTGATTTCCAATTTATATATATWTTTTGGTAGGATCTTATCAAGTTTTTATTTTTAATTTTTTATATAAAATGCTTTTGGTAAGACACTATGAAATCATTTCTTTTTTATATATAAAATATTTATTAAAAATCGACTATAAAGATGGAAAAGAATTAGAATTTATAGGAGACYATGAAGCCATAGTCTCTTTCTAACTATATAATAAATCCCCCCCCCAAAACAATTCTCTATATATTAGATCATAACTATTTTATTGAAAACTATCATAAAGTAAACTATATTTTACTTAAAACTAACAAAATTATAAATCAATTATACAATATTTTATTGAAAACTATCATAAATACACAATATTTTACTTAAAACTAACAAAATTATAAATCAATTATACACAATAATTTTATTTAAAACTAACAAAATTATAAATCAATTATACAATATTTTACTTAAAACTAACAAAATTATAAATCAATTATACACAGAGAAAAACACCAACTACTTTCCAAATAACCTCATATATCACCTTTTACATTCCAAATAACCTCATATATCACCTTTTACACAAATCATTTACTCTAACAACATCCTTCATCCTAACCATACTTGTAGTTTCCTTTCTTTTTCTTAAATCAATTATACACAGAGAAAAACACTAACTACTTTCCAAATAACCTCATATATCAGTTTTTACACAAATATCCTTCATCCTAACCATACTTGTAGTTTCCTTTCTTTTTCTTAAATGTATGTTTTCGGTCTTAGTGGTTTTCTTTTTAAAATTTGACTTAATATTTGAAGGTTATGAAAACAATAATCTACAAATTTGCAAGACAAGAGCATAAAGTAAGGGGAGGTACTTATCATCGTGGGAATTAAATTATTAATAAGTAGATTCTTAAATGTATGTTTTCGGTCTTAGTGGTTTTCTTTTTAAAATTTGACTTAATATTTGAAGGTTATGAAAACAATAATCTACAAATTTGCAAGACAATAGCATAAAGTAAGGGGAGGTACTTATCATCGTGGGAATTAAATTATTAATAAGTAGATAAAGGGGAGGTATTAATAAGTAGATGAATTTAATTATTAATAAATAGATAATTTTATTTATTTTTGTTAGTTTGTTTGTAATTTGTGGGACTATCATGTGGTTAAAAAACTAAAAAACTACGATTCAAGGGTATTTAGGGTATTTAAGCCATTAAAATCACCCAGAATTAATATCACAAAGTGACTTAACAACACATCACAATCCTAAAAAAACAAGAAATAAATAAATTTATTTTTTTAAATAAATTTAATAAAAACTATTAAGATTTATTTAATTATAAAAATTCGTATTTTATAATTTTGAAAAAAATAAATTCTTACGCTGAAAATCAATCTCCAAAAAAATTAACTAACATAAAAAGTTGAAGTGTTCTAAATTTTAACTTACTCCCAGACTTATACATGGCTGTTACTTCCACTTATAATATTTGGCGATATTGCATATATACCAAATTCCCTTTGAAGAAAAACTAATTCTACGTTGTCACCCGATTTTCGTATCTTCATACAGAATGATCCACTTATCGTGGCCGAATAGGGGCCGTGGCCACTTTAATCTCTGTAGTCTGTACGCGTTATGGCAATCGACATATCGACCACGACACTATCAGCCGCAGGAGGGCGACTACGCCCCAATTCTTCGTCACGCCCCTCTGCTTCCTGCAACGCCACCGCAGCGCCACCATTAACAATAACACCTTTCTCTTCCTCGTTCTCGCGAGCGCTCCTCCTGCAAAGCGGACAAACGGAGCGCTTTGAGAGCCACGCATCCGCACACTGCACATGGAAGGCGTGGCTGCATACCGGGATCACACGGCACCGGTCCCCGCTCTGGAAAGCCTCGAGGCACACCGCGCACTCGGCGTTGCCAGTCCGTTCGTCTCCTTCTTCTTCTTTACAGCATTCGATGGTGGGCAACCGCTGGAGGTCAGCCTCTGAGAGCCCCTGCTGCTTGGGAGGCTTGCCGTTGCCGTTGTCCTCTAATGGTCGTTGTCGTAGGCTCTGATGCAAAGAAACGTACCAGACGAGCCACAGATACGCCAGCACCATGACTCCGATAGCCGCGCAGAGCAACAGCAACGACATCATCGCCGCTAAGACAATTCTCCCTATCATTGCTCGTCTCTGTATTGAACGAAGCCTCTGCTGTTATTTTTCACTTTCTGCGTTCCAGCTCAAGAATATCTGATCTCACAGATAGACATGCCAGAGAAACCAGACCATTGAATTATTATTGTTATCATTAATATTGCTGCAGAGGACGGCATGCCATGATTGCTTGTCTCGCTGGTATAAAATGCCAACCCCCCTCATAATAAAAATAACCTGCTCGGAAACATGAACATAAAACGCGGTCCAGACATCCAATCATTAGGGTTGTCATAAAACGAGGGCGTTTTATTGCTTTGCCACGTGGATGTTCAAGATGTCGCCAGCACAGAGTTAAGGAAAGTTAATTAACACTTGCTTTGCCACGTGGATGTTCAAGATGTCGCCAGCACAGAGTTAAGGAAAGTTAATTAACACTTGTCCTTCTATTTTAAGGTCATCTCTCCTTCTCGTGAATCGTTTTGCCTACGTGGCGAGACCTGACAACGCAGACAATTAAATTTTCGTGGACTGTAGGTATCAATTCCGTCGCTTGGTCACACTTGAACGCCAAGTAACCTCAAGTCTACACTCCAATGGAGTTGGTCCTTTTTTTTCGTTTATTTTCGCTTTCATTTGTGAGTTGGCACAATTATAAATACTTACGCGTGAGAACGTCAAAGGTAGTTGCTCAATGAGTGGTAGACATAGATTAACGAAATAGCTCAAGTTCTTCCATTAATTGTTTTAATTGAAAAAGTTAATAACAGTCAAATTCAGCCTTTTTTTTCTCGAATTTTTTTAAAACAGAATAGGATTCTGTAGAATCAATTTCTTTTCAGGAAATCTTTTCTAGTTTTACTTGGTTGTGGAAACTATGAAAAATTTGAATGCAGTTTTTTTTGTTTTTTTTTATAGGTTTCGATCCATTTTCAAATAGCTTGAAAACGATATTTGAAAACGATGGAGATTTCTTATATTTAGAAAAAAAAATAATAGATTGTGAAAGAATGGAGCATAAGTAAATTGGGGTGATACTTCATTTTTATAATTTTTTTTTCCATTTACGGGGTACGATTAAGATAATTTTGTTTTTTGAAAAAATGAATTTAATAAACCAGTTTAGATTTATGTTAAATTTGGATTTATCAAGTTTTTTAATTTTTTTTTATGATTATTGTTTTTTAATTAAAATGATTTTATTTTTATTAAATAAATCTATTTTAGTTTTTTATTAATTAAGAGGTTATAGCATAGACCCATCTTAACTCTCTAGAGGTGCAAACCCTTTTTTTTTTTTTTATTAATTAAGAAAATAAATAACATAAAGTCTCAACATCTTTTCCATTTTACAATGTAAAACACCTCACTACTCTTAATAATACTTAAATTTATCCATTTATTATTCTTTTTTAATAATTTTTCTTTTAAAAAATTATTATTATTCTTTTTTAATAATTTTTCTTTTAAAAAATTATATATAATTTTTTAATATTTTCTTCCATTATTGTGTTTCCTTTAAAAAGTACATGTATAATTACCAGGTTTTCACTTTATTTTTAATTATAAATGCCTGTAATGTGCCTTCATCATTGAATGGGGATGGTGTTCATTTTTTTTGGGCCCAGTGTCACATTGATAGGGATTTTTTAAATTTATTTTTTATATGATTTCTCTGATGTTTAGCACATAAGTCTTAGTGCTTGTCATTGTTAAATTTGCTTCATTGAAGTGGTTGTCATTGTTAACTTAGCTTCCAGTAACATGCAGAGTTGTTTTAAGTGCTTGTCACTGTTAAATTAGCTTGTGATATGAGCATTGAAAATGGACATAAATCAGCTTTTGGTCTGATCATTGAAAATTCTAAGTGTTTTTTTTCCTTTGGAGTAAAGACTTTGCATGCAGTTTTATAAAGTAAGATTATGTTGTTATGTAAAATGGAATTTACAAATGGCTTCTTTACACTCTCATGTCTACGCGTGGTCTGGATTGATAATAAAATACAGAAAAAGAAAATAAGTTGTTAAAATACTATTTAATCTGTAATGTCATTAATATAGATAAACTTGCACAGAGAATAATGTGAACATGACACTATTGTTTTTGTGCATAGATAAGGTTCATTGATCATGAAAATCCATTTATATTCATATATTATTGATATAGATAATCTTACAAGGATGGAATGTGAACAATACATTAGTTTTTTTATTCATAGATAAAGTTTAGTGATGACAGTCACCCTTTGTTTTTGTGCATAGATAAAGTTCATTGATCATGAAAATCCATTTATATATTATTGATATAGATAATTTTGCAGGAATTGAATGTGAACAATACATTAATTTTTTGGACTTATAGATAAAGTTTAGTGATGAGAGTCACCCTTAGTCTCAGTTTTTATATTCATATTGATATTTAATGAATATTATTTGTAAATGTTATTGTGTTTAACTTTAAAATGGTTTATTCATATTGATATTTAATAGATAGTATTTGTAAATGTCATTGTTTTTAAAGATACTAATTTTTTTAGACTTATAGATAAAGTTTAGTGATAAGAGTCACCCTTAGTCTTAGTCTTTATATTCATATTGATATTTAATGAATAGTATTTGTAAATGTTATTGTTTTTAACTTTAAAATGGTGTATTCATATTGATATTTAATAGACAGTATTTATAAATGTCATTGTTTTTAAAGATATGAGTGCACAACTGTTTTAGACATTAACTTTAGGTGTTTTCATATTGATATTTAATTGATAGTATTTGTAAATGTCATTGTTTTCAAAGATATGAGTGCAAAATTTTTTATTAACTTATAATAAGGTTTACACATTTACATAATACTATATTTTAATTTTTTTGACTTATAGTAAGGTTTGCACATTTACATAATAATATAATTTAAAATAATATAAAATATTTTTAATGAATAATAAAAAATAGATTTATAAATTTAAAAAATTGTGTATTCATATTGATATTTAATTGATAGTATTTGTAAATGTCATTGTTTTTAAAGATACGACTCCACAATTTTTTTTTATTTATAATAAGATTTACACATTTATATAGTAATATAATTTAAAATAATATAGAATATTTTTAATGAATAATAAATAATAAATTTATAAATTAATATATATATATATATATCTTTAACTTGTATCTATTAAATATTAAAGTGAGATGATCAAATCTCTTAAATTTTAAAATTTTAAAGTGAGATATTTGTATTGACATTTAACTAATAGTATAGGTAAATGTTACTATTTAAAAAAATATTAGTGTCAAATTTCCATAGTTTATAATAAAAGTTTACATATTTATAATTATTTGGTAAGACATTTTAATAATATGAAATAATTTTAATTAATAATAAGTAAGAGATTTATGAATTTATGAAAATTAATTTTAAATTATATTTATTAAATATCAAGAGGAATTAAATTTTTTAAGATTTAAAAATTTAATTATTTAAAATAAATTCATTTTAATTATAATTTATTTTATTTTATTTTATTTTTGTGAATAAAGAGTGTAACCTTATATTAATGACATATGCATGTAGACAGAGCTCCTATAATCATAACTACATAAATTGAATAAGAAAAACCTATATGATCATCTATCCTGTTGTTCTGGTGAGCTAGACCATCAATCCTGCAACTAGAAGAGGCAAAAAACTAAAACCTAGAGATTTCAATCCGTAGCTGAGCGAGGTTGTCCATGAATTATGTAGGTCGGGGTGAACCATTGTCCACATGTCCATCCTTTGACCAAGGATGCTCTAGGAATGCATCTAGTCATCCTGTCTTTGCCTAACTTCAAATAGGACCTGAAGGTGCTCCTCCACGAGGCAGTTCGAGAAATGTTGAGGTTGCTCCTCCTCCTCTTCCTTACCAGCCACCTCTGCGGTGATTTTGTTGGCTGCCACTGCATTGTCTTCCAATTTCCAGCTTGCGGGGATTTCCTCCTCCACCATGCAACTTTCATCACCGTAGTGGGGGTCACCTAGATTGACAATTGGGGGGGGGCAGGAGATTGGTGGCCAGAGGGGGGCGCACGCCTGAAGGTGGCACCTCCTCTTTTACCAAGCTCAGGCCATGGAGCGGAGAAGGGATGGACAAAGGGAAGTGAGCACTGGAGGAGGACGCTTCTGCTTTGACTGGGTTGATGCTCTGGAACTGGAGAGGAGCCGACTGAGGAGCCTCCCGCGTCCTCTTGGAAGTGTGCTGAGGGCTCAAAAAATGAGCAATGAGAGCTTGTTGGGAGGGGGTGAGCCTATTCCAATGAGAGAGGGTGTTGTAAAAACAAGCACCCCTCTTGGATTTTCCTCTCTCTCGAGGCATGCTGGGGAGAGTATGGAGGTGGAAGGTTGCAGGAGTGGAGGCTGATGGAAGGTGATGAGGGGAGTGGGAGGAGATGGAGGTCCTGAGAGGGTGCTTGAGGTCACTGAGAATGAAAGGCGAATATAGGCTGTTGAATCCGGGGAGGAGGTCCTTGGTGCACAAAAAAGTTTTACAAAGAGTGGTAATTTTGGAAATCCTGGGAGAGCCGAAGAGATGGACATGAGGAGTGCACCAGGGTAGATGAGGAATGGAATAAAACACCAGGGCGAGAGCTTGTTTAGACCTCTTGACTCCATTGAATTCTAAGTTGACAAGCGCTACCTTCGTTGAAGCCGAGTTGACAACCAACTCGATCCTGGTACGCCTGGTCTGGCTAGCTCATGCGCCCATTAACCCAACCAATCTAGCTAGACACACTACCATTACTCCTCTCATAGTGTGAACCATGAGAGAATTAATATCCTTGAGCTAACAGCCAAGGTTAATAACTCCCATGGATGCCCGATTCTAAGTGTCCTCAGACCCTATCCAAGTGGCACCCCATCCGAATTATTTTAATTATAATTTCACTCAACTCAATAAAATATAATTTTAATAATAATTAATATAGATATAGATATAATTAAAAAAAAACAAGTCCTTAAGGTATAAAGAATCAATAAGTATGATAGAACATTTAAAAACTTAAGATGAAACATTGTTATGAACATGAAAACGTGTCTTATGCAAATGAGACTACATATAAAGGCATAGGGGAGTGAGGAGTAAGCATCTAGTACTATGACCCATAACATACAATCTATAATGAAAGGGTTGTTGTGGGGCGTTGGGAAGTGATCACAATATGCAAAGTCATATTATACACTTAAATTTACCATAGCTTATGCCTAAATACATGTTATTACAAGTCAAAACTTGCCTCGAACTCAAGGTTAACATGCCAAGCACATATATGTAGAATTGCATACAAAATTATATCAACTTATTATATTCATGCGCATATGTAGAATTGCATACAAAATTATAACAACTTATTATATTCATACAAACTTTTAGCAATGCATTATTTAAAATCTATACAATCTTTTAGCAATGCATTATTTAAAAATTATTAAAATAATATTATTTATTTGATGAGAATATTTGAGAATTTTTGTTTTTTTAATTATATTTAGTGGTTTTTTTTTAATTGTAATAATTTATCATCTGATGGGGTGTTAAACCAATCTACATCACGAGGAAGAGCTTTTCGGTCATGCATTAGTGGAAGAGGAACTACCTCAAAACAATGAGGAAGCTCCCGGGATGCCTCTTGAGGTGCATGTGCATTCTGAATCATTTAACTCTGGTGCGAGAAGGGAGAATGCATGCGATATCCTACCAGAGCAAGGAGAGAAACCCCATTTCCAAGACACTAAAGAACGCCCCCACACATTTTTCTAAGGAACAACTGAAGTTGATATTTGACCTTTGTGGGGAAATGGTTGATAAAAAATATTGCCAGGAGTTGATGGAACAGAAAATTAGGTTGCTCTTCAACATGCTCTCTAATATGCAGCGAGCTAAACTGTTTCAGGATCGACCGTACAATGCATAATCGTCCCAGAGTGGTCGGCTCCTCCCTAGCATTATGGAAACGAAAGCTTGTTTGCAGACTAATGTTTTTCCAGCTACACTCAATGATCTCTCTTTTGTTGCAATTTTTTTTTTTTTTTCTTACTTTTGAATCCAGCTTATAAATTTTTTTTATAATAATTCGTAATTATGCTCTTAACAACTTTATAATATTGTTAAACATTTTTTTTAAAGTAATTTTTCAATCAAAAAATGATGTTAGCAAAACCTTATTTTTGGGGGGTTAAAATTACAACTTGTTTGACACCATGGCCTTAACAATTGATATCATAACAACCAAATTCTTAAAATCAATTTTTCAGTCAAAAAGTGGTGCTATTAGTAACACCCCCATTTTATTTAGGTTAAAATTGCAATTTTTTTCAACCATGACCTTGGTAACTAACAAGTAACACTATTATAACTAGAATCCTAAAATAAATTCATGTTTTGAAAAGAAATCTAACCAATATAACTTCTTTTTTTTAAAACTTAAAATTATAATTTTTTATTTCATAGTTTTAAAAATCAATAATATTGCAAACAAAATCACAATAATAATAATATATTCTTAAAAAGAATATATATATATATATAGAGAGAGAGAGAGAGAGGGGGGATCATTCTTCATGTATATTAACTGAAACAAATTTAAAACAAAACAAAAAAAATGGTTTAAAAAAAAATAACTAATTTAAAAAAAAAAAAAGTAAGTTTAGAAAAACAAAAAGTGAGATGGTAGTGAGTGTGATTCTCAAAATTGTCTCACTTTTTTAGTTTATATTTCCTTTCTAGTTGGCCAATTCTATCTCGACACTTACCTTGCTCTTACCCTCTACCCATTACTCATGTAAACAATGAGTGAAAGGAAATGACATTTGTTGAACTTATGCTTATACTCAGAGGGTGGGGGGTGAATCAATATACGATACTTTTTACTTTATTTAGCCATTCATGAATCATTCATTAACTGAGAAACAATGATCACATATAAACTCAAATCACAATGCACATAGTTTATCATGGAAATCCAATCGGGAGAAAACCATAAAACTTATCTTTATGTTTGTAGGAACCAACCTACTATTACAAAGATTATAGGCACCAACCTACTAGAGACACCAATCTCCTTAATTGAGCACCAACTTATCAAGATCTAGGCACCAACCTATTGGAGACACCAATATCTTCAACTGAGCACCAACTCAATAAGATATATGTAGACACCAATCCAAGATCTTCATACACATAGTAATTTTGAATTCACCTGAATGATTCATTCCACAAAAAATCCTTCAAATCATAGCAAGCCTCATAGCATCATTCCCATAATGTAATCACTGATGGCAACATCCACTAACGACAACATTCACTGACAACAACATCCGTTGATGGAAACATTCATTGACGAAAACATCCACTAACGACAAAATCCACTAATAGAAACATATACTGATGACAACATCGCAACCTCAAAACAGTGCACACAACAACATCACAGACCTGCAATCCTTCATAGAACAACTTGAGAACAATAAAGACCTTGAGAAAATCCCTTAGACTTCTCTTCTTGAACCAGAAATACACCTGAATACCTTTAGCGTACCTCAGAGTTGATCTATTGCTTGGTTTCTCTACTAATGTGAAAATATAACTTGTATTTATAGTAATCATATCCCCACTTTCAAGGTCGACCTATAAAGAATGGCTAAGTCGACCTCAATTTTCTAGCCATGTTTTCGGACGAAAAAAATTCATATCTCCTTATTCCTAAGGAGTTAGAGAGAATTCCATATATCATTGGAAAAGTATCGGAATAACATTTCCAACCATATAAATTGTGCTCCCATTTGAGATAGGTGTGCAGGGTAAAAATCCCTTCAAAGATAGGGTATCCAAACCGATCATCAAAAATACAAAAGTAATACTTTCAACAATCTCCATCTTGCAATATTTATATTGTACATCTATAGACTTGTAATATTTATCTTGGACATATGTAGGATCCCCCTATCTTTGATCCAGATTATTTTGAGAGTGACATGAAGACAAAAATATCACCGATATATAACAAGGAAATACACAGAGATAATGCGAAGAACACATAAATATAGTGAAAACCAACTTCTATTAATGAAAGAGAGAAAAACACTGTAGAACACAAACTAGCAGAATGGGGTAGCCTATCTCTAAAAAGAAAGAGATGTTGACTACGCTTCATTCGCAACAAGATTTACATCACACTCCATTGCATGCTTAAAGGGCCTCCTTCACCTCAATTATATATGAGAGAGTGAGAGGAAAACAATTCCCATGATGCATGTGGGATAAATTGGACTAAATTTATAAAATTTCATAGGCATGTAAAACACTAGGCTCTCCCAGGCGGTCACCCATCCCAGTACTACTCTATCCTAACCATGATTAACTATGAAGTTCTAATGGGATCTAGTGCATTAATGCCATGTTGTAGGCATGTACATAATATCACTAGGAAATCATTACATGATGTCTGTAATTAACAAATGAAGATGACATTTCATTCCATTCCCCATCAAAAGGGTGAATATCATGGTTTATCAAAGCCATAGGCTCAAAATGGTGATTCAGTGGAAAAGGTGGATGGCCACCGAGATCCATTTGGATAATTCCTCCGCCCCTTAGGAAGAAATGGTCCCCATTGCATCAAGTTCCCTTGGGATACAGGGAGACTTCTGCTAAATCTAAATCTTGTTGCGCTACTTGCCTTGCTAAAGAAGCTATCATGCTTAGCTTGTTGAAGGCTATCATGAACTTTTTGTTGGAGGGGTTGGATCCATTCAACCAATCTAGTTGCATGAACTACCTAAGTGTGGGAGGACTCTATCGATAAAGATGCAACATGAAGAGTATGAAGGGTTCTATTATAACCTTGCTTGACTGGAAAGTGTGGAGGCACCCCCGTAGGTGTAGCAAGAACATTTTAGTACTCTTTTACAATATTTTTGATCTGCTTCTACTGAATAAAAAGGTCTTGGGTTGAGGATGCAGTGGTTGCAGTGTCCTTCTGTTCACCTTCTAATTGAATTGTGAAGAGGCTAAACTTTGCAGTATAAGAGATTACTTTATGGCATTGTTTTGGTGGGAAAATAGTTGAAACTACCTCTAGTATCCTGTATAGTTGACCCCCCAATGTAACAATGACGCTACAGGGTCAAGACTCATAAACAACATGACGCCTCCACATATATGGCTGGCCTAATATAAAATCACAAAATTCTAGTGGGGAAACATCACACAATACCTCATCCTTGAAGGACCTGATGTCGTAAGACAAATGACACAGTTTGTTGTCACGAAGATCTTGACCCTAGTGAAGCCACCGGATGTTGTATGGATGCGGGTGTGGTATTGTTGGAAAATCCAACTTCTTGACAAAATCTGTTGATATGATGTTCTTTTGGCTTCCGCTATCAACAATAAAATGCAGTGGGATTCCCTTCACCCACATATGTGAATGGAAGAGTCACTCCCCCTCCTCAGGATTCTCTTCTGGTTGGATTGTTGCAATTGAGACAATAACAATGGGTTCTGCATCAATGATCTATCTCCTTTTATTATTTTTTGAATTAGGATCCAAGTCAGGGTTCAACTCTTTTTCTTTGAGCTCGACCACCAATGACTTTATTGAGTGACATTCATTAGTGTTGTGCCAAGGGATGTTGTGGAACTCACACCACTTTCCGAGGTCTTTCTTAGACTTCATGTTACCCTTCTTTTCCTGCATCTAGGACTATCTCTCTTGAGGTTGGAATTCCTTGCTCTATCCTTCATTATGTGAGTTAGAGTTTCCTTTTCCATGATTCTCTCACTTACTCTACTTCTTGATTTTCTGCTCAATTTTGAATGCATATCGATAAGCAACTCCTAGTGAGGAGATGTCCAAGAAATCCATCTATGTTTCGATGTATCTCTGTAGACCACTGCGGTACTTCAAAACCAAGTGTCACTCAAAGTATTTTATACCCATCTTTGAGTGCAAGGTATGAAATATGTTGATGTACTCTATCACCGTCTGGTCTATTTTCTGATGCAGATTTGTCCATCTCATGTATTGGTCATCATAGTTTCTGACAGGGTAGAACTCCTCCTTTATGGAATATACAAAGGCCTCCCAAGTGGTTTCTCTCCCAAATAGTGTAGATTCATTCATGGTGTACCTCTCCCAGTAACCTTCCCACCAAGCTCTGACATGGTGAAGGGATTAAAGGAGCGTGAAGGTGATCTTTTCATTGTCGATTTTTTTTTTGGACAGAGTAATAACCTTTTAGAATATTTAACCATTTTTCTAGAGCATCTGCATCTATCTGGCCTTCAAATAAGGGGATATCAAAATTGACTTGTACTTTGAAGGGTGTCACACTTGTAAAATGTCTTTTTTTGAAGATTCCTTAGTGGCCGCCATTGGTAGTCTTCGAAGGCTCTGATAAAAAATTTCCATCATTTCGTTCCTCTATCGCACGAGGGATTTCTCAAGAAACATCTTGAAATGATATCCTACTTTGTCATATCTCTTTTCTTCTGCCATGGGAGGTCGCTTGGGCTGGTGAGAGCAGTTGTCCTCAAGAAAAATGAGCTCAAGACCCAACTCTCTATATCTTGACCTCACCAGGGACCTGCTCTAAAAATCGCAGCCTGCTCTGATACCACTAATCCAAATTATTTTGAGAACGACATGAAGACAAAAATATAATCGATATATAATAAGGAAATACACAGAGATAATGCGAAGAACACAAAAATATACTGAAAACCAACTTTTATTAATGAATAAGAGAGAAAAACACTATAGAGCACAAACTGGCATAAGGGGGTAGCCTATCTTTGAAAAGAAAGAGATGTTGACTACGCTTCATTCACAACAAGCTTTACATCAGACTCCATTGCATGCTTAAAGGGCCTCCTTCACCTCAATTATATATGAGAGAGTGAGAGGAGAACAATTCTCGTGATTCATGTGGGATAGAATGGAATAAGCTTATAAAATGCCATAGGCATGTAAAACACTAGGATTTCCCAGGTAGTCACCCATCCCAGTACTACTTTACCCTAAGCACGCTTAACTACAGAGTTCTAATGGGATCTGGTGCATTAATGCTATGTTGTAGACATGTACATAAGATCACTAGGAAATCACTACATGATGTATGCAATTAACAAATGAAGATGAAATTACATTCCATCCCCCATCAAAAGGGTGAATATCATAGTTTATCAATACCACAAGATCAAAATGGTGATTCAGTGGAAAAGGTGTGTTAGCACTCGGTAATTTCTTTGGGCTGCATCAAAGAAAGGCCAAGGTAACCTACAAACCAACTTTAGATTGTATTCTGAGCGATACAACCAGAGAGGGCTCTCTCATATGTCTAATGACTGGTAATGATTCAAATATTTTGTCAATAAATGAAAAGAGGTCAGATTCTACAATAGCACAAGTTTATTTTTGTTGTAAAAGGGATGGTAGGACAAGCAAGAGAGAAAGTACCATTGGGCAATGGAATCAAGTTCTGAAAACGAGAGAAACAAATGACTAGGTGACTAAAATTGAGATGATAAAGGATAAATAAGTACCAGTCTTTCAGTTAAACATCGTTGTGTGTGGCGAGATAAAAACACATGAAGCAACTCGGAGCACCGCTAGGGATGAATTCAGAGTTCACTTAGAAGAAACACAGTTGTCTAAATGGCACGAATCTAGAGCACTGCACAGTGAATTCTAGATTCGAATCATGTTCTGATTTAGACAAAATGCAGATATGAATATAAAGAACACATGAAATCACATACACAAAGAGAGAGTACAATACATCAAACTTCTATCGTTAGAATATTTTCGCCAAAGTTTCAATACCTTTGCATTAAGTTTCAATCGAGTTCAAAAGCTACATTCAATAGTCACTGTCTACACAATTTTGCCAACCAACCTGTTTTACATGAAAATGATCCCCATATATAGAAAACTAATGTCACCCTTGGCTTCTAGGGTCGAACTACTCTCTCCTAGAATCATGGATCTGATTTCTTTGAAAGAAAACAATCACTTCAATGGATTTACTAAAAATAGAAAACCCGCCTTTGCCAAATCATAATCGTAACCGAAATATTCTTTACA
>JASDQU010736207.1:35765-72216 GCA_032191745.1 Picea mariana
CCTTATTTGCTTGTGGCTTGGACTGGTTGTCTTGATACTGTCCATCTTCTCTCCGTCCTTTGTTCAGTGGGTTGGGGCCGCCCTTTCCTGGATTTTGTTGTGAGGGGTTCTCGAGCCCAAATTGTTGTGTCTTTTGTTTGAGCTTCTGCTCATTTTGACAACATATCGGTAGGTTGCGCCCAAGGATGAGATGTCTAGAAATTCCATTTCGGTCCAGATGTATCTATGTAGAGAACTGCGATACTTGAGCATCAGATGTCGCTGTGAATCTTTGATACCCAACTTGGTGTGCAAGGTATCGAAGATATTTGTGAAATTTGGCACTGCTTGGTCTCTTTCTTGCCGCAGTGTGGTCCATTTGGTATACAGGTCGCCATAACTTCCGACAGGGTAGTATTGTTCCTTAATAGCATCCCTGAAGGATTCCCAGGTGGCCATGACTGGAAATAATGAGGTTTTCTCTATTTCCTTTTTCTCACAGAAAGTTTCCCACCAATCTTTGACATGGGGCATGACTTTGAGGAGCGCAAAAGTAATCTTTTCTTTATTCGAAAAGTTATGGACAGAAAAATACCCTTCTAGTAGATTCAACCACTTGTCTACAACATCTACGTCTATATAAACTTCCGATATAGGAATATCAAAGTTTATTTGTACCTTGAAGGGGTCGATGCCTCCGTTCGAAGAAGATGCATCGCCTATTGGTAGCCGCCGAAGGATTTGCACGAAACTATCCATCATCTCATTCCTCTGTTGTGTGAGGGATTTCTCAATCAACAGTTTGAAAGAATCTCCTATCCCATCGTCTTTCTTTTCTCCTACCATGGGAACTCTCTTGGGCGTGTGAGAGCTTCTTTCCTCAAGAGAAACAAGCTCGAGACCCAACTCTTTGTACTCCGACCTCGTTGGGGACATGCATTAAGATGACAAGGAACATACCGCTCTGATACCACAGATCCAGATTTTATGAGCTGAACGAAATGAATACAGATTATTAATAGGTGATTAGCAAAAAATAACAGAGATATAGTAAAACTGGTTTTCTATTCAATAACGAAATAAGTTGAAACTGTAAAATGCAGCGGAAACAAGCTTACTAGAATGGTGGCGGCTTATCTCTGAGAAAAAATGTGATGGCAGCGCACATTCGCAAGAAGAAGGTTACAATGAGGCTATGAAGGCCTTTTTACAATAATAAAGAATGCCAAAAACCATAGACATCCAAAAACCTAACCCTAGGAGATGAAGTGCCAAAAGTCATGTGGGCCCCGTTTGGGTAAGTTAGTACATCAACTTTCCGGGGTTGTAACTTTTGCATACGATCTCTGTTTTAGGTGTGTGATAGCCCGTTAGAAAGGTATCATTGAGGATATTAATTTTTGGGGATCAATCATTCCTTCAGTTATCATTGAGGAGCTTGATCCTGAAAAACCTTCATTTAGGCCCTCAAAATGGCCCCGGAAGTTAAAACTGCTAAAAATAGTAAATTGCCAAAATTGTCAGAAAATTGTTTTGAGCCAGTTGGAGAAGGTGGGTGGCCATCGATATCCATGTGGATCAATGTTCTTTATAAAATATGGAATTTCATTTATATTCTATTGCACATTGACGCAGAATGCCATATGCACCCAACTTATACAATTGTCTCGCAATCAACTAATAATCGACACTATGGGTCACCAGTTGACGACGTTGTGTCGGAGTATACCATATGGGAGTTTGTACCATCATGAAAAATTCTTCGATTTCGGCCAATGGATCATGCATGGCTTCAAACTGAAAGAGTTGCACGTTAGGGAGTTCATCATCAAGGCTCTTATTAGCTTCCCCGGTCTCTATCTGCAACAGATGATCGGGTAAAAAATTATACTTTCCCAATTTAAACACAGCTTCGAACTTAAATTCCTAAAAGAGTAGAAACCAATGAAAAAAACATCTTCCCAACACCAACTTTTTGACCAAATACTTTAGCATGGAGTGGTCGGTTAAAAATCTAAAAAAAAAACCTAGCAAGTAGTGGGGAAAATTTTGCAAGGAATATACGATGTCGAGGTTGTCACACTCGTTTGTTGTATAATTCATTTTGGCATAGGGAAACTTGCGAATGGAAAAATATACTAGATTATCAATGTTTCCTTCCCTCAACTACACAAGAATAGCACCTTGTGCAATAGATGAAGCATATGCATGAACATGGAAGAGCTTTGACCAATCAGGAAAAAATAGAATTGGTGTCGTAACTGGTTTTTCTTTGAGGGTATTTAAGGATTTCTAGAATTCTAATGGTCATTCATACTTAGTATCTTTACACAACAACTTTTCCAGCGGGACTACAATCAAGGCATAATTCTGGATGAACCATCGGTAATATCCTATATGACCCAACATGCGCGCATCTCTCAGACCAAAGTTGGGGCCACCATATACAAGATGGAAACAATCTTAGCTTGATCCACCCATAATCCACCCTTGCACAAAACGTGGCCTAGGAATGTGCCAAATGGTGCACAGACAATGCATTTCTTCAAATTCAAGGATATATGTAGTTGACGATATTGATCGAGCATCAGTTGAAAAAATTGCATTGGTTCCACCTAGAAACTGGACGTAGTCCAGACTCCAATCATCCAAGTATACATCAAGAAACTTGTGGGTGAATTACTTGAAGGTTGTGACCACTATCTCAGAAAATATTGCATGGGAATTCTTCAAGACAAAGGGAATTACTGTGTATGTAAAGGACCCGCATTTTTTCATAAAGGTAGTTTTATACTAACCCTCCTCTACGATCTAAACATGATGATACCCGAAAAATCCATCTGCAAAAGAGTAGGATTCCCTGCTGCCAATAGTTTCCAACACCTCATATGTGAAGGGTGTTGGGAAAGGGTCATGGATGCAGGCTTCATTTAGATTATTCAGATATACATATATTTGAATATCCCCAGTATTCTTGGGTTGCACCACCATAGGAATAACCCAATCAAACTCCTCTACAGGGATAATGATCCTTGAATCCAAATTTTGATATAATTATTTGTGCACCTTTTCCTTATACTTGGGATTTAATTGGTAATTCCTTCTCTTGACTGGTTTGGCATTTGGTTTGATTTGAATATTCATGGCCCCCAATGATCCTGCAATACCTTTTATTTCAAAAATGCTCTCAGAAAACAAGTCCTCATATTCCTTGAGGAGGGAAAAAACCTGAGTGAATTTCTCCTTATCCCCATAATCTCCAATGATAGCCATCTTGGACATTTATTCAATGCCAATATTTTTTTTCTTGGTTTTGATTGGGCTAGTGTAGTATGGTTCAACCATCTCTGTCACCTTAGGATTTATTACGCGCTCTCCTTCAAACTATTTGATCTAGATGTCGCGTGGGTCATCGATATCAACATTTTCAACATTAACCTTCCAACAATGTACTACCTCTTTTAGTTTTTTCATCGACTGATGATATGAGCAGACCACATTGCGTGTGGATTCCTTTGGCTTTTGATTAAAAATAAAATCCTTAATCTAGGGGAGTGCCTCTCTTTGAGCCAGATATTTTTTTGTGAAGTTGAATGTTAAACAAAACATGGAACTCACATGGCTCCACTCGATCATTTTCATTCTAAGATCCTCCTGAATGTACTAGCTTCTAGGGACCATGTCCATAGTGTGGAAAAACTGATGGACCCATTGGGCTCGAGGGATATTGTTATAGGTCCAACATCGTTCACAAAAATAAATGTATTCTTAAGGATTTGCAGTTCCCTTGTATTATTTGTCTATTTCGAAATCAATGATGGGATGGAACCAAATATTTATCCACTCAACTACCTATGCCCAACTTTGAATATTCGGCGATGTGTCGCCCACCACCCTGCAAGCATCCCTTGAACCACTGCATCAATGGCCTAAATCCACTGCTCCACGGGGACAATTTTCTCCATTTCTATGAGTATTGTCTCTATTGGTCCTGTTCGATCAAACCACGAGGCATCGCATAGCTCAGATCCAATCCAACGCACTGCTTTTGTTATCATCGTGCATCTACGAGTGGAAACATCACAGAGCTTGTTTTTCCACATCTCCATGGCATCCTCAGAATCTATGTCATAAGACTTGACACTTCTCCAACTTAATTATCCATCTGTGGTGGGATTGATGTAATCCTCCTTGTTCCTGGTGATCTTATAGATGTTCTCAAATACGGATCTCCATGAATCCTCATCCATTGGCTCAGTGTATCTATCCCATTCATACAAATCCAATTGTGCGGCCACACATAGGGTTTCTTTCTCAAATGATATTTGTCTTTTCTTTAAAATCAGCACCATGTTATTATAGAAGTCTGAGTCAATACCAAGTAATGAAGTATATGGATCAAATCCATCCATAATCTTTATGACCTCATAGTCATCCTTTTTTTTAGTCCTTCTATATTCACTTTCACTTGGACTAGTCGGTGTATTGAGTAGATATTGTATTGATTGGCCAACTGCAGTTGGATGGGCAACTAGACCAATTTTGGTTTACCCATCACCTCCTAAGAATTTTTTGGAAAAATATTGAGGTCGGAACCCATATCCAATATTACTCCATTCATTTCATAACATTTTACAATATAGTGGAGATGTGTAAGGAAACATAATAATAAAATGCTTTTAGACCTTGATAGAGTTGAAGATCTTTACCTTAAAAAACCATAATCTAAATGTTCTAGATTTTGGTCTTTTTGCGAAGATATATATATATTTTTTTTGGTTTAAAATGTAAAACTTTTAAACAATATCATTTCATATTGATATCAATTCCAATCCCAACAACTAAACAATATATACACAAGCTTGCAAGCGATGCTAACTCAATCCAACTCTAACAACCAACCAATACACTGAGATGTAAACAATACACAATGTTGCAAACCCAAGTAAAACGTACAAACCCATCAAACACTTACCAAAAAGTAATACTCAACCGACCAACTAGCAATGACCCTGTCATCTCATAGTAGTGTGAATATTTAACTATTATAATGAATGCTTAATGGTAATACGAATATTTAAAGTTAACGGTATTCTAACCATACACATCTCAGCCAAGTGTCCCACTTCCCCAACTAAGTGTACAACTTTGTGGTTTGCTTCAACCATGTGTCGCGCCCAAACTCGAACCGATGACTGAAGATACAGTAGCGGCAGATAGCATTCAAGGCTATTTCCCCCATGGTTTTGAGGACAGAACGAAAAACAAAGAGATAGAGTTGATGATATGGGGATGGGCGCCTCAACTTCTCATTCTTTCCCACCAGTCGGTTGGCACCTTCATAAGTCACTGTGGGTGGAACTCCACGCTGGAGAGGAGAGCATAACTCTGGGTGTCCTTCTCATCAGATAGCCCATGTTTGGAGATCAACATTTCAACTCTAAGCAAGTGGCCGAACGATTTGGTACATGAGTTCAGATTTGGTACATTGAGAGTATGAAGTTCATTTCAAACACTATTAAATTACATTCTGAATAAAATACATTCCGAATAAAATAGAGATTATGTGTGAGGATATATTTCCTTAAATAAGATTTATGGCAAAAGACAATTAAATTTAAGATTTATGAAAAAAACAATTAAGATGAAATTAAAATGACCAAATCTCCGAGCTAAGATAAGTATTATGACCTTTTATTTGAAATATCAACAAGGAAACAAATGTTTTGATGTGCATGCCAAGTGAATGAATCACACATGTAACCATGGAGGTACAGAGGAATAAGAGACAAATCGTGATTAGCACAATATGATGATGTGTGTTCTTATTATCGATGTTATCACATGTCATAGATTCTTTTAAAATTCATCGTGTCTTACCTTTCATAGTCCTTCCCTTACTACAATGGAAATTCTACCAAATACAAAGATTAGAGAGTAAGGGAAGGAGTGGGTCTCTTCCACAACAATAGAGAATTGTTTTCATTTGTGTTTATGGTGATGTGTTTACTTGTGAGTTATTATGTTAATAGTTTGACAATTATGATTATGAGCTTAGTATAAGTACTCAAGGAAGGAAGGCATTGTAGAGGTTTATTAATTGAATGTAAGTATCACACCATAGACATGACTAAAGAAATTATTTAAAGTGGATAATTCTAATTTACATTTAGGTTGTAATTGAAACTAACATGTTGTATAGACAATGTGGATACATAATACAAATTGTTTGTGGTTAGAATCATTGGATATAATCAACAATAGAAAGAGTAATGAAAACAATAATGATTGGGGTGGTGGAAATGATGTGGAAGAGAGGTCGAGGGATAGAGTATCAAGGACCACTAGGGGTCTCATGTTCCTTATGTAGAAGAGTATTGAATTCATAGAAGAGTATGGGACTCATGATATGTAAAACACATACATATTAGAGAAAATAGAATGGGTGAAACTAATCCATGTTCCCATCGATTAAGTTGGTTTTATTTGTAACACACGCCAAACTCACTTTTGAGCATATGTCACTAAACGCACCAACTCTATCACATAAGGAAATTTTCAAATTTTACTTTTAACTCACTCAAAAAAACTTTGATACCATGAATTAATTAATTCCAACCTTCTCGAAGGCTCATATAATCTTTATACCCCACTCTGATACCAACTGAAATTTGCCAAACTATGAAACAATAAGTAGGGCCAGCAACAACACACCATATAATGCATAATTTATACCACAATATAGTCATGCATAAGAACATAAATTAAATATATATATAAATACACATAATACTAAGAAAATAAACACATAACGAAGACATTATATTTTTATGAAATTTCCAATTGGTTGGAGACCTCAGATGTTCCTCCTAGCCATAGACATTGTTGTTCTAAAACTCTCAACAACAGGTCACCCTCGATCTGGGACTATAAATCCACCACGTAAAAGACTAAGTAAGACAATTATGGTCTAATAGTTAGCACAACAATGGATAGGCCAAGGTATCAACTCCAACAATAGTTCCAACCTATAGCCTCCCATTCCCCACATCTTGTACAACCCAAGGAAATGTACCTCTTCTCTACATTGTAGTCCCTCAGGCTATCCCATTTCCCTTTAAGGGCTTCAACACATGCCGACTAGGAAGTCTCAAAGAATTGTGGCTTTAGGATCTCTAGCTACACTTAGGAGTCTTCAAGCACCCTCTAGGTCTCACACCTAGGGAAACCTATTCCCAATAACTATCCCTATGGGGATCTAGCCTTCCCCGAGGAAACCCAAGGAGAATTATAAACTCAAATCCCCTCACGATTCACAAGGTTCACTAGGTAACAGGGTCATAGTGGCTCCTCCACTCACTCCCCACAAGTAGTGATAAGAATGATGGAATGAATGGTGGCTTCCTCACTAAGACAATTCTTTAAATATGCATGTCCTGTATTTGAAAAGTGGCACTCAAATAATCACTTCCCCACCACTTGGTAACTCGTCCCATTAACTGGGAACTATAACGTACTTGGTCACCAGGTCAGGCCACACTACTCCAAGAACACACTTCTTGGACTAATTTCAAAATTTAGATACGAATTCATTAATAAAGAAGCATGAAAGAAACACATGCAATATTCAAGATTCATGCTACAAGATAAAAAAAAAAAAATGAACAATAAGCCATGGAAAGAAATAACCAACAAGAAAACATATCATAAATACATATCTCAGAGATAACAATTAATACACAACATAGATAAATATACAGTCATAGAAACAAATGATAGAGAGAACTTATCTTTAATAAAACCAATCACCAATTTCTTGGAGATAAAGGATGTTCTGCCCAACATTATAAATTGTTGTTACAAATCTCAACAACAGGTCACCCCATAGCTAGGGCTATGAATCCACAAGGATGGGTCTTAGACCAACACTTAGCTTCCAAAACCATTCAACAATCAATCTCTCACATGTTTCTCAAGCACATAGAAAGATCCAAATTACTAGCCCTCTTCCCTTAATCCTGCATCGCCCAAAGAAAGTCAACCCCCTTCACTACCACACAGTCCCTCAGGTTCTCCACTTCTTTCCAGGAATCCAGGGCTCCTAGTAAGGAAATATCGATGTTGGAACTCTCCTGATTCACAACTATGAATAAGGTTTGTCAATATACCAATGCATCTTAGTCATATAGGTATGAACTCATTGTTGGATTCCACCAACAATTTCTATAGCCAACCAACCATGGTTGCTTTCCTTCAAAAATTTGTTTTCCTTTCCCATGCAAACACAAGAATGAGCAAGAAGGGTGAATCAAAGGGGAACAAAAAACAAAAATGATTTTAGTAAGAATGAATGGCCAACCCCCAAGGAAATCAAGAATAGGGTTTAAATATCAAAATCATAGTGTGGTCTTCTCCCAAGAAGCTCATGTAACCCCCTCTTCTCTCTAACATTCAAAGGTGGGTAAAATAAAATAATTTTAAAATGTAAAAGATTAGCCCCTCAGTTTTCTCCCCTCTCTCATGGAATCATATCTCCCCTATAACTCTTGTCCTTGTCTTCCTCACAACTAATCATCTATTTTATTATTAACAATGTTCAAACTATTACATTTCCTAGGAACTCCGACCCCTTTCAGTTTTATAGGCACTCTTTCCTTTCATGAATAAACAAAATAAATTATTAAACCGACTCAAAATTACTGGGTACTATAGGATCTTCAGCATAAAATCATAACTTGGGACATAGGACATATGAATATATTATTATATTCCTTGGCTTAAACCCCCTTGACTTAACCCCTTTCCTTAAGTCCTAAGTCCACTTTCCCTCTTGTGGAGACCTAGCCCCCATACTCTCTTGTGTGACTTGTATGTAATAGTGATGTATTTTATTAATATATATAAGTGTAATTACAATTTACATTGCCAGGCTCATTGAAATTTTAACATACATGCTCTCTGGCCTAATATCACACAAACACTCTGACCCAAAACATATTATCTCACTAGACCATAAAAACATATGTACATTTACAACCTGGGGGTAAACCTAAGGTATTACATTCCCCTTCCCCTTATTTATGCACTATCCACAATGCATTATATACACATGTACAATAAAAAATCTTTAAAAAGTTGTGGGTACTCTTCCTTCAAGGAATCCTCATGCTCGCATGTAGCATATTCAAGATCGTAGCAGGTCCTCTAGACCTTTACCAATCCTATGGATCGATTCCAAAGATCCTTGACCTTCATATTCAATATGTGCATTGGTTGGATTGGGGATTCTCTCTCGTGCTCCACCTGGATCACAATCTAATAAATTAAATGGTTAGCATCAGACACATACTTCTTAAGCAAAGAAACATGAAACACATTATGCATGCACATGGATACATGCAGTGCAAACATGTATGAAACAAGACCAATCCTATCAAGGATTTTAAATATTCCACAATATCTTGTTGCAATTTTTGGGCAGCTTTCCAATTCAGTGAAATCTTCTTTAACTTAACTTTTAAGTGGACATTCTCACCCACTCTAAATTCTTTATGTTTTCTTCCCTTGTTAATTTTTCTGTCTATCTTGTGCAACCTCTAAATTATATTTTATTGTCACCATCTTCTCTTCCATTTCCCCAAGCAATTTCAACTGAACAACTACTCTTTTTGTTGGCTTGTTCCATCTCACTAGCATGTTTCACATTTTTCCATACAATGCTTCAAATGGGCACATCTTCAAAGATTCCTAATACCCATTATTATAAGAAAATTTAACTAAATTCAAGTAATTTTCCTACTTTGATGATTTATGCATCACATAAATCCTCAACATATCCTCAATCACTTGATTGACCCTTTCTATTTTCCCATCTGACTCTGGGTGATATGCTATGCTAAAATTTAAATTTGTCTTGAATCCCTTAAATAATCCCAACTTAAATTTGATGTGAATTTGGGATCTCTATCAGAAATAATTGTCTTAGGCACACCATGTAGCCTAACAATTTCCATCATGTAAATATCAATAATGTTGGCTTCCTTGTGTGTTAGCTTCAATGGAATAAAATGGGGTAGCCTTAGTTAATTTATCCACCACTATTGTTGGTTATGGAGCCTGATTATTTTCCTGATTTAGAGGTCTTTGTTTTCAGTCAGTTTTATACCCCATGAAGACTTTACACGTCAGAAGAATGTACACTCCTCTATGCGGGGGAGTGCAGAGGGAGGTTACCCCCTCTGCGAGGTCCAGAGGAAAGCGAAGGTTCGGGGGCAAAGCCCCGGAAGGAAATTTTTCCTTATAAAAGTATATTGTAATTTCATTGTAAATTTGGAGCATTCATTATAAGGTCACAGATCTCACGGTAGAAGTTATGTTAGGGTTTTTTTCCCTAGAATACAACCCTCTTTTATGAGGGAAATGTATTGCAACTATGTTTCATTGTGAATATTGTATTMTGAGTGAGGAGACTGTGAGCGAAAGAAGAGGAAGTTACATCGGGTGTGTTGTAGGTTGTATCCCTTCATTTGTTGGATAATAATAAAGGAATGACCTAAAAAATTCTCTGGTGGATGTAACCCACACTAGGAGAACCACGTATATCTATGCATTTATTTTGTTGTGTATYTTCAGTGTTTTATTGTATTGCTCCACGATCCTATTTTTCTRACAACTGGTATCAAAGCGAAAGGTAACTCGCAGGAAAAGAGGGTGTGTAACATCCCCGACCCCCAACTGGTCGGGCAATGCAACTATTCATACACTTCACTTAGCTTTGATACCATTTTGTGGTATCCTCGGAACACAAGCRCACACACACACACACACATATATATGTAATGCATTTCTAATGAATTTAAAACAAATAACATAGAATTACTGCTACCATACAGACTCTTGTGGAATTAACAGTAATTCATACATGCAATGGAACACATGATATCATTGCAAGAATCACAGACATGCATAACATAAAACATATCTTCTAATACATAGATCCATGTGGAAAATAACAATAAGCCCATACATACAACATATACAAGCCATATGCATCAATATAAACATAAAAAATACACATCATGTAATAAAAATAGAAGTGGTACTTATATTTTTATGGAGGACCACCAACTGCATTCATACCTTCCACAAACCTCTTAGCCTTAGACCATGCTGCTCATAACTCTCAGCAGTGGGTCACCCCCGAGCTTGTACTAAAATCCACCAGGCAGGGGATTCCTAGGCTAGGCAAGGTCAATAAGAAAGTCACACAGTTAAGAGGAAGGATTCTCTCCTAGGATCCACTTATGCCCACTTCTCACAGGATATCATTCCCCACATCCATGTCCCACCTCAGGAGTATACACCTTCACTGTCACATAGTCCATCGACTTCTCCACCTCCCTTCCAGGGCTTCAGCAATAGGCCGAACCAAAATTCTCAGAGCTCTGTAGCATCTATGTGACTCCCTCTAGGAGAACTCACTTCCTCAACACACTCTCTCACCTGGAGAGAGTTTCTCATAGGCCTGACAACCTGCCTATTCAATCCACAACAACCTCTCTCACCTAGAGAGATAATTTCTCACAGGCCTGACAATCTGCCTCTTCAACCACGGGCTTGACAACCTGCCTCTTCAAACCAAAATACAAAATTTAGGTAAGGCAAGGGACGTCTCGGTAAATTATGGAGGTGAAAAATGGCCACAGTTTCATCAATGGCATAATTGGTTGGTTGTGTGTTTTCTCAATGCGTCAGTGAACTCGTGAGGAGAGATTGGGCAGACTGGTCTAGCATAGCCAAGATATTGAGAGCGTTAGAGCCAAAAATCTTTGTGCGTGAACCTCTGCGTGAGTCCCTTTGTGAGTGAGTGACTGCACCCCTCAAAATTGCATGTGCCTGAGCTAACACATGTCACTCATGAAGCACGTTCCTTTCCATTTGGAAGTCATTCCCTCTTCCCAAAGGAACTTAGGATAAAAACATATCCTTCTAATTAGCTTTTGGAATAATAATAAATTATTATTCTCTTGGACTTAAGCCCTTAGGCTTATCCCCTCTTTCCAACCTCTCATCCCCCTCTCCCTTACCCATCCTAGTGGAGAATAGTCCCCCATACTCTTTCTTTGTGGTCGGTCTACATGGAGCGATGTTTTTATATTAATAATATGAATATTTACATGTACAAAATAGGCCCCTGGCCTTTAACACCTAGGCTCTCCGGCCTAATAAACACATAATCCCATAACTTATAATTGCTTGGATCACTAGCCTACAAAACATGTTACAATTCATAAATACAACTGGGGCTCATCCTTGGGGATATTACAATCCCCTCCCCTTATTTTTTCATTGTTCTCAGTGCAACTTATTTACACAACATCAACAAGATTTTCAAAATCTTCAAAAATATGCGGGTATTCTTCCTGCATAGCATCCTCGTGCTCCCTTGTCACATCCTCAGGACCGTACCAGGTCCACTATACATTTACAAGGCTTATGGCTCGATTCCAATTTTTTTTTCTCTTCCAGTCCAATATGCGCACCGGATGCACTTGTAAGACACCTTCTTGCTCCACCTAGATCAAATTCCAATCAATAACATGATTAGGATCATGTATATATTTCTTAAGAAATGAAACATGAAACACATTATGTATAGTCATGGATGTAGGCAATGCAAACATATATGCAACTGGTACAATCCTTTCTAGGATTTCAAATGGCCCAGAATATCTGGCTGCCAACTTGGAATAGTTTCCCAGCTTCAGGGAACTTCTATTGGCTTTCACTTTCAAGAAAACATGATCACCCACTTTAAACTCCCTGTGGGTTCTGTTCTTATCAGCATAACTTTTCTGCCTTTCTTGGGCAACCTTCAAATTTTGCTTAATCTTTAGTATTTTCTCTTCCATTTCCTTGAGCAACTCTGACCCAATCACTTCCCTATCAGTTGGGTTGTCCCAACTTATTGGTGTGTTTCACTTCCTTCCATCAAGTTCTTCAAACGATCTCATGTTTAGTGATGCTTGATACACATTGTTGTAGGAAAATTCTACCAAGTGTAGGTATTCTTCCCATTTAGATGGTGTGTCCATCACATACATCCTTAGCATGTCCTCTATCACTTGGTTCACCTTTTTTGTTTTCCCATCAGACTCGGGATGATAGGATGTGTTGAAGTTTAGATTTGTTCTAAACCCTTTGAATAACCCTCTCCAAAACTTTGAGGTAAAATTTTGGGCTCTCTCAGACACAATTGTCTTGGGAATACCATGCAATTGTGTTATGTAATGTTCCTGACTTGGCTAGTCTAGGAAACACTGCTAATGTGTGTGTAGGATCAAAGGTTTACAGTATATAAATGATCATACAAATAATAAATGTGACAAAGGACTGCAAATTTTGTATTATGATGTCTTTGTGGATTACAAAATGGCCGAATGCGGCTGAATAAACTGACAGTACTCGACTACATCAATAGACAAAGGATCTTAGCTGGAATACAAATAAGCAACTGCGGCTGAATAAAATAACAACACTCAGCTAGATCAAAAGAAAAAAGGATCTTAGCCAGAATACAAATAGACAACTAAAGATAATACCCAGAATATGTTAGCACTGCGTAACTGCTGCTGAAGAATGATGGAAGACCTGTGTGATATTTCTGGTGACTAGGGTGTGTCTCTCAACACCAAAATAGGCCAACTGGTGTCTTCCCCCTGGAATCCATTGAACTATATCTCCTGAGATGCGCCTCTCTCCTCAATAACAAGTCATAATATGCATAATGATGAATTAGGTCACTGACCCTTCCTTTATAGATTTCCAAAACCCTAAATCATGCTAAAACCCTAATTCACTGTTGACTTCCAAAACCCTAAATCACTGCTAAAACCCTAATTCACTATTGACTTCTATTTTTAGCTCATAATGACTTAAAAAAGCTTTTAACCCTTTTTATCTCAATGTCACTTTCTAAATATAACACCTGTGACTGGAGTGACCTCTAGTAACCCTGTTTACCTCTCTTTGGCCCTGGCTATAGTCTAACGGGGCGGTTTAGACCATTAAGCCTCCTCTCTGGAGCTCCTATTTGGAAAGGGACATTACAGTCCTCCCTTCCCAAAATTTCTTGTCCTCAAGCAATACTAGTCCAGGGTGTTGCAACACCTGCTCTCTCTCCCAAGTATCATCCTCTACTGGAAGCCCTCTCCATTTGATCAAACACTCTCTCATGACCCTGCTCCTTAGGTTCCACTCTCGAAACTCCAAAACCTCCTCGAGAACTAACTCCAACTATCCCTCCTCATCCAATGGGAGAATCTCCTTTGATGTGCTAATGAATTGTCCCACTGCCTTTTTTAGGCAAGACACATGGAACACATTATGAATCTTGCTCCCCTCTCGAAGCTCTAGCTCATAAGCAACCTTTCCTACTCGGCGCATGATCCTGTAAGGACCATAAAATATGGGCTTGAGATTCTTGGCCCCACTCTTCTTCAGAGATGACTTTATGTAGGGTTGGAGTCTCAAGAAAACCAAATCTCCAACCTCAAAGCTGTGCTTTATTCTGTTCCTGTCCGCACTTATCTTCTGTCGGTTTTGCGCCGTCCGCGGGTTCTCTTTCAACAACTTAAGAATCTCCTAACTCTCTATAATCCAATCCTTGGCCTTGGGAGATATTCTCTCCCCGAATACCAAGTCTACCAAAGTGGGAGCATCATATCCGTACAATGCTTGCAAGGGTGTCATACCAATGGACATGTGGAAGGTGGTGTTGTAGAAATGTTCTCCTAAATGTAACCACTTTACCCATGTTCTTTGTTGTCCTCCTACATAGTTCCTCAAATACTCTTCAACCCACTTGTTGACAATCTCAGTCTGCCCATCTGTCTGAGGGTGATAGCTGGTGCTACGTGTCAACTCTGTCCTCACCAACCAAAGCAACTCTCTCCAAAATGTCCCTATGAACCGACTGTCCCTATCACTGACGATGTTCTTTGGAAACCCATGAAGTCTAAAGACCTCCCTGAAGAAAATTTCGGCTACCTGAACTGCATTGTACTATGTCGGTATGGCATAGAAGTGAGCAAACTTGGTCAAACTATCAACCACTACATAGATACAGTCCTTACCCTGGACCTTGAGTAGACGTGTGATGAAGTCCATAGATATACTCTCCCATTTCTACTCTAGAATGGGAAGTGGCTGAGGTAGCCCTGCTGGAAGACCATGCTCTGACTTGTTTTGCTGGCAAGTCACATACTCATTGACGTGTCTCATAACATCTTGTTTGAGGCCCTTCCATGAGAACCTCTCTCTGGTCTATCTATAGGTTTTGAAAAACCCCTGATGGCCTACTAGAGGTGAATCATGAACTGCAATGAGGATATTCTTATTAAGCCCTGAATCTGGCACCAGGTAGACTCTATCCTTGTAAAATATGACATCATCAATGACCCTATACTGGTCATCCTATATCTGCCCATCCATCACCTCACAAGTGAACTTGTTCTTGGAATATTCCACTAACAAGTGGGATTTCCAATCTACTGAAATATCCATCAAAGAACAAGTCACATGTCTCCTCGATAGTGCATCAGACACAATGTTTGTCTTCCCCTTGACATACTCTATGTCAAAGTCAAATGCATGTGCCTTTGTCACCCATTTCTATTGGCGCTCACTGAGGTCCTTCTACTCAAGGAAATACTTCAAACTATTGTGATTGGTCTTGACCACGAATTTGCTACCCACCAAATATATTCTGAACTGGGTCAAGGCATGCATGATTGCCAACATTTCCTTGTCATAAATGGAGTACAACCTCTCAGGTTGACTAATATTCCAGCTCTCAAATACAATGGGGTGTCCTCCCTGCATCAAAATTGCACCGATCCCTTCATTAGATGTGTCACACTCTAGTACAAATGGCAAGGTGAAGTCTGGTAGTGCCAACATTGGACAAGTGCCCATGAATTCCTTCATGTGATAAAAGGCTTCCTGTGATTTCTCAGTCCATATGAAGGCCCCATGCTTGGTAATATCTGTCAGCGGTGCTCCAAGCTGAGAAAAATCCTGGACAAACCACCTGTAATAGCTACACAGCCCAAAGAAGCTCCTCAATTATGTCACATTCTTGTGCATCGGCCAATCCAGAAGGGCCCTGATCTTCTCTTGGTGCACCTGTACCCCCTGTGCAATGATGATGTGGCCTAAGTAAAGCAGCTCTATCATACCGAACTTGCACTTGGACTCTTTGGCATATAATGACTGTGCCTCCATTATGCTCAATACCTCATCCAGATGCCTCATATGATCTTTCCATGATCGATTATAGATCAAGATGTCATCGAAGAAAACCAAGACTGATTTCCTTAAATGATCCCTGAATATATGGTTCATGCAAGATTGGAATGTAGAGGGTGCATTGGTTAGCCCAAATGGCATAACCAGGAACTCGACATGTCCAAAATGACATCGAAATGTCATCTTCTCTATGTCTTGCTTTGGGATAATGATATGATGATATCCAGAGTGTAGATCAATTTTTGAGAAGAAAATTGCCCCATGTAGTTCATCCATCAACTCTTCAATGCATGGGATAGGGTACCAGTTCTTGATGGTTTTCTTGTTCAAGGCTCGGTAATCAACGCACATCCTCATGGTTCCATCCTTATTTAGAACTAAGACAACTGAAGAAGCAAATGGGTTGCTTCTCGGTCTGATGTGTCCCATCGCCAACAATTCCTTCATTTCCTTCTCTATCTCATCCTTGAACCTCTTAGGATGACGATAGGGGGGGTGATCATAGGTTTGGCCCCCTCCTCCAACTCAATGGTGTGCTCAAACCCCCTGTCAGGTGGTCTCCCTGGTGGAATTGCCTCAAAGACCTGTTGATGTCATCCCAATAAATTCTTGATCTCTGTATGGTATTGTTGTCAACCTTCTAAATCCTTCTGAGTAGTGATCAAGCATTCTGTGACATATGCTACCTCCCCATGTCTAAATATCCTCTCCATCCTCTTGGTTGAAACTGTCCTAGGTGCTCCTGTCAACATACCTCTTAGAACAACCTTCTTCCCATCCTGATCTATGAATATCATTTCCAAGGTTTGGTAGTTGGTAGTGATTTTTCCCAAGGTAATCATCCACTGAACTCCTNATCCTCTTGGTTGAAACTGTCCTAGGTGCTCCTGTCAACATACCTCTTAGAACAACCTTCTTCCCATCCTGATCTATGAATATCATTTCCAAGGTTTGGTATTTGGTAGTGATTTTTCCCAAGGTAATCATCCACTGAACTCCTAACACCACATGTGTGTCCAATAGATCAACCACATAAAATGTGTCTCTCACTGTTTAGTTTCCTAACTTCATCTCTAAGTTTGGAACTCTGTCTATACACTCCACTGTGTGGCCATCTACTACCACAACATCAAAACCATCAAACTCCTATGTTTGAAGTGCCCATCTCGATACAAGTGAAGCGTCGATGAAGTTATGGGTGGTCCCACCATCTATCAGGGTGATTTCTCGTTGCCCCTAAATAATCCCTTTGATACGGAGGGTATCATACCTGGGAACACTAGAAAGGGTCACTATGACACCTCCCTTTGCTAGTTTCCTCCTGTTATCCTTTTCTGGAGGTTGTGGGACTACTGGAGGATGGGCTCCTATCGGTGTTGGTGGTCTATGGGGAGGTTTCTCCTCTGTTGGTGCTGACTCCTCCTCTGAACTAGTGGATCCATTCTCTTGCTCCTCCTCCTCACTATCCACATTGTCTGTTGCTACCTCAATATAATGAATCTCTCCCTTGCCCATGCACATGTGGCCTAGGACCCAAGGATCTTTGCAGCTGAAGCAAAGCTTCTTCCTCATAATCTCTCACCTAGTATCATCATCCAACTTCTCCTTGCCCTTCCATTCTCTCTGGAATGGCTTCCTGTCTTGATCCCTCTAGGGCACAAATGGTTTGGAGAAAGTTTTAGTCTTTGACAATGAGTCTGCCAGATATCGAGTGCGAAGGATGGAATCCTACAAAGTGGGAGGCCTATATGCCTTCACCCATCCTATTAAAGGCTCTGTGAGTCCTTCTGTGAATAGCATGATCAGCCTAGGCTCTGATATATCTTTCGTTGCCATGGCTACCCACTGAAACTCTATGATGAATGCCTCTGTTGTGCCAGTTTGTCTCAACTAGGCTAGATCCCTGAAATGTATCTCGACATCCTTCCTATCAAACCTGTCCATGAGCCTATCTGTAAACTCCCTATAGGAGGTGATGCGACTGTGAGCCAATGTCACCCTTCCATAATACCACCACTCGTGTGCCTCACCCTCCAAGTGTAAGGTCACGAAACTGATGGCCTCTATCTCAATCATCTGGTTGAGCTTGTTACGTGTCTAGTTTCTGTACCCAAGCTCTGGCGGTGTATTTGGATGATCCGTCGAAAGAAGGGATGGTGAGTTTCCCAACTTTTTGGATGAAATCGAGGTTATGCCCATGTTGTTTTTGTGGTCATCCCCTCTACGGCTCTCTGGGGTGGTTCTAGAGTCTGATTCCACAGTACTCGACTAAGTTCATGTCCTGATAGAAGTCACGAACCAATGCTACATACTCCCTCCTATACTCTACAATGTCATCGGCATGAGTGGGTGGCATTTGTGCTATCGGTGGTGGTGTTGCTAACAAGGGTGACCTTTGGAATCTAGGAAACAAGGGTCTAGGAATCCTAATCATAGAGGTGTATGTGCGAGAGGGTGACTAGAGTATAATGCCTACTCCCAAGTTCCCCTTGTGCTGCATGTGGGACTTGTGTATCTAGGATGCCCACTCTAGCCAATCTATCAACCACCTGTGCCAAGAACTGAGACATGCTCTGTTGACTAGATAACATATCATTGATAACCTGCATGAACGCTACCTCTGGATCTACGGGGGCCTTGCCACTGCCCTTTGGTCACTCATATCTGTCACCTAGCATCCTTTCTACCTCATGCTCTACCCTTCTCTCTGCTTCCTTGTGTGGATCTTCCTCTTCCTTTGAGCTAGGATGAAAATGAGGAAAATCAGGCCTATTCCTTCTTTCTTGATGCCTATTGTAAGTGGCATATTCGTCACCTACATGTTCACGAACCTATGGGTCTTCTGCTTCACTCATTGTCTTTAGTCACAGGCTAGAAGGACTAAAGCTTTGATCCCACTGTAATGTTCCTAACTTGGCTAGTCTAGGAAACACTGCTAATGTGTGTGTAGGATCAAAGGTTTACAGCATATAAATGATCATACAAATAATAAACACGACAAAGGACTGCAAATTTTGTATTATGATGTCTCTTTGGATTACAAAATGGTTGAATGCGGCTGAATAAACTGACAGTACTCGACTAGATCAACAGATAAAGGATCTTAGCCGGAATACAAATAAGCAACTGCGGCTGAATAAAATAACAACACTCGGCTAGATCAAAAGACAAAAGGATCTTAGCCAGAATACAAATACACAACTAAAGATAATACTCATAATATGTGAGCACTCTGTAACTGCTACTGAAGAATGATGGAAGACCTGTGTGATCTTCCTGGTGACTAGGGTGTGTCTCTCAACACCAAAATCAACCAACTGGTGTCTTCCTCCTAGAATCCACTGAACTGTCTCGCCTGAGATGCGCCTCTCTCCTCAATAACAAGTCATAATCTGCATAATGATGAATTAGTTCAATGAACCTTCCTTTATACATTTCCAAAACCCTAAATCATGCTGAAACCCTAATTCACTCTTGACTTCCAAAACCCTAAATCACTGTTGAAACCCTAAGTCACTGTTGACTTCTATTTTTAGCTCATAATGACTTAAAAGCGATTTTAACCCTTTTTAGGTCAATGTCACTTTCTGAATATAACACGTGTGACTGGAGTGACCTCTAGTAACCCCGTTTACCCCTCTTTGGCCCTAGATATAGTCTAACAAGGCGGTTTAGACCATTAAGCCTGCTCTCTGGATCTCCTATTTGGAAAGGGACATTACATGCTACTTCCTTCATATAGATATCAACAACATTAGCTGCCTTATGAGTAGTGTTGAGGAAAATATATGAATATGATCTTACTCAAGCATTTTCAGACTTTACTTGGCTAAAGCACAATAGACGGGAATATCACCCTATGTTTATAGCCAATAAAAATAACATCCTAACACACAAGTATTAATTACGAGTGCTTAGGCTAGCCTTTTATCAATAAAAGGCTTGTTGGAAATTCACTTTTTATGTGATTTTTTGAATACAACAATTGTTGAAATAAATGTAAGAATAGAAGTAAAGAAACCAAGATGATAATAAAGACAATTTAGACATAAAGAAATTCTTTATTTCATTCTAATTCACCAAAGAGTCATTTTCTTTACAAAATCTCATACAAAAATCTTGGACCAAAGTCAAACTTAGACATCCCCGATGGAACATACAAAAGGACCTCTAAAAGAAAACCAATCCTGAACTCTAAAAGCTAGATCAACTTGCCATAGATTGTTTCCCACTCGACTCTACACAATAGCCTTTATCAGTCATGAAAATTAATTCACAAATAAACAAGTCTACACAGACTATCAAAGATATATCAACACCTATGGAAAACAAGTGTCTGAATGATCTGACTCATCCCTGAGTATTGTTGTCTACAATAAGACACTGTTATTACAAAAGAGAATTAGGCTTTGATTAATATATGAATGAATGAAAACTAGATTATCTCAACATAAACTCAAAGAGAAAACCTTAGCATGCTTTTGCTTCTATCCTCCTTTGTTCCTCCCTCTCATCTTGATTTTAACAAATTAGAATTGGTTGAAGTAGTTGAACCAACTCATTAGTTAAGTTAATTAAAAGACTCAACTAACTTTAGTTAGGGGGAAAAGTAATAATCATAATAAGGGTCATAAATAAATAATAATTAGTAGGTGGGACCCCTTGTGATTCCCTTTAGTTCAGAACAATCATAACAATCATAGCATAACCATTAGTTAAGAAAAACACAACTCCTTGTGTCTCCCATCATCATATTTACTTTTTGACAATTTTAGCTCATGAAATTTGAAATTATTTGAAAAATAATACTCATATATCCAAAATAAAACATGTTGTCCAAAGATCCATGAAGTCAACTGTTATAAAACAAAAGATAACATAAAACTCAATAGCCATATTTTCCAGTTTACGATGCAACCCTTCCTTGGTTGCTGCTGTCACCTCTTGATTTTCCTGAATTTTCTTTAGGTTGTTCAGAACCTTTAGGCTTAATCTCATTGATCATGTGGGAACAATTGCCCCTCAAATGCATCCAGGAAGACATAGATTTTTCAAAGTCATTGGAGGGTTAGGAAGGGGAAACAATGGTTTTTCATTTATCAAGTGCATGGTGGGATTCAATCTTCGATCTATTGCTAGCATGGGAGGATTGCACTGGAAAGTGGTTAGGGGCAACTTGGACAATGGGGTCCAAAAGCGGAGGAGCAAGCAAGGGAAATTTGGGCTAGCCATGATGTTGGGAAAATGTCGAGTGGACAATCTATTGCCATCCATCATTTTCAGGGACCTCACATTGTAAGGAGACATGAGGAAGTACATGGATACTGGGGCATTGCAAGGCTTGAAGGGATGCCTTCTAGGCGTAGGTTGGACTATTCCCTGCCCAATCCAATTAAATAATCCGGCATGAAACAATTGGCCAAGCTCTTCTGAATCAATGTCAAAATGTATGGAGAACCTGGGCCTTCTTGGGACTCGGTTCCAATTACCTCTACCTTTGTTTCCTTGGCCATGGCTACCTCAACTGAAAAAAATCATCATGCATGTGTGATCCATTAGCAAATAGTCTTTTAAATAACCATACATGACAACTTTTAAAAATATGAAATAGATTTGGCTCAGAATATATCAGACTCATGCAATCCAATCCATGCAAATTCTTTTACTGTTAATCAATGAGTAGGGGGGTGAAACAGGGTCCTAGGATATGTGAGGGGTTTGTATTGAGCGAAAATATGATATAATGAAAGGGGAGAAGAAATGGTCACTGCTCAATGACAACAACAATAAATTATAAATAAAACCAATAAAACCTCACTGCAATCCACCCAAGACACTGCCACTTTCATCCACTTTAACACATAAATTTTCTTGGTTGTAATCAATCTCAGAACAGGGAGTGAAAAAACGAATATCGGATATGTGAAGGGTTTGTAATTAGCAGAAAGTGAGATAATGGGAGGGGAGGATAATGATTACTATTCATGAAATTAATCAAGTGAACCATAAAACATTATGTAGTAAGAATAGATGCACCAACCAACAATCATCATGACCGAATAACAATTACCATGTACTTAACTAGTTCACTATCCAATAATCAAATATCCAACACAGTGCCATAAAAAAAAGTAAGTATTCCACATAATTTATAAGAGGTTTTGTTCCCTTCATTCACACACTTTGAAATTTATAACAATTTACGAACAATACCCATTTCCAATCTGTAACTATCAAAATCAACCACTGCCATGCATTTCTTCAATCTGCAACTATACTCAAAAGTCATGTTTTCAAAATAATAATGAAGTCACTATTACTGCAATAGATCCCATCAGAATGCAATGATATTCATTAACATATATATACAATAACTAAAATAATCAAGACCAAATTGCCTTTCCCTAAATGACAATTAATCATACAACCAACAACCACCATTTTAGACAAAGCTATGCAGGAGTAATTTGCCCAAGCAATGTAGTTCTGCCACTGTAAAAGAAAAACAATTCAATGTGACTTAAAAAATGGGCCACCTATCCAACACGACAGTCATCAACAACATGCCTATTTTAACAAGTGATTGATTGCAATAAATAAACATTGCTTAAAACTTATGTGGGTGCCCCTAAGTGTGAAAACAAAGCTATCCATACTACACACAGTGCGCAGCTAGCAAAACTCCACTGTCCAAAATTTCCACTTAACACAACAAACACACAGTCACGATATTAACTCATCATATCATGCTGAGCTATCGATTCAATATAAGATTTCTTCGATTTAGTCACACTGTGATCAACCATGCTGTGCACACTCAGTATTATTCAACCAAACAACATAAGGATGCAGTGGATATACTTTCTATAGTCATCCAATTTAGTAGTCATTTGGCCCCAAAGAAACCATAGTTACCATGACCATTATTTATTTTGCAACCACACAACGCAACATGAGAAACATCAAGCATTTTCACCAATGATAAATAATCATCAATGCAAAAACCAGTTACTATGTATATACCAAGCAAATCACCATTGTCTTAAAACTCAACAGCCTAACAAGTTGTAGCAAGGACGCATACCCACGCATCCAATCGAATTGGGGCAGAGACCCTTCCCATTAACGACACTGAGCTATCGACATAACAAGAGTAACTGTGTTCTTTGAAAGTGCAACTAGTAAAGTAGGGTTTACCACTATTATCACCGAGCTAGTGACAATATACCAACCAACACGACTATCATATGACCAAATGGGGGAGCATGTTCTCAAAATCGTCGACAATTATACAACCATCCAATCGAAGATCGAGTCATAAATGATAGGCCAGGTTGGTCTTCTTAAAAAAAAATCAGAGTGAAGGTCCAGAGTGGTTCCATAGTCAACATGGGGAGAGAAGAGCCACTCTTTCTAATGGAAAAACCCCCAAGGCCATGGTGTATTTAGGATGAACCACGACTCGTTCATGGCTGGGAACCAATCCATGACATGGACCATAACTGAAAAGTAGGGTTCTAGTATGGCCTAGCAAAGGTTATTTAACACATGCAGGGTATAGCCCTCATGCTCTTCGGTCAACAATCACATCACAGAGGTGACTACAGGGATGAGGAAGAGCAGGAACCTTATTTCATGACCCTTGGTGGTGTAATCAACCAATGATGGAGTGTAAAAAACATACTGATGCAGAAAACCTTTGACCATTAAACCCATGAAAGCTAGAGACTTGATTAGTGGAAGGGTGTGAAGATAGCTATCCACCCAAGACTAAACAAAAACCCTCCAACCAAACAGGAGTGATAACAAAGAACTATCACCTAGGAAGACCAATAACCTCGACAAACTCAAAAAGTTACAGGAAGAACCATTCACTCTTCATTTCTAGAACCCAAATTTCACATAGTTGCAACACTTAGGAAAACACAAACCCATACACCTGAGCCAGTAATCATTTCATAACTAGATCAAAATCATGAATGGCCAAAAAAAGACATACCTGTAATTGAATTCCTTAAAATGAGATATGGCCGAGCAGTTCCTCCCTGCTAAAATTTCGGAGCATAACCATAGTAGAAAGATCGAACAATACCCCGACTAGGGTGGAGGCCAATGAGAAGATTACATATGACGTGCAGTAAATGCACGTCACCTCCACCCATATCTCATTAACTCAACAATACATGCCAACAAATTCTCCATTACCACAATTAATCAAACATGTATCGAAACCATCACCACATTAAAGCCAATAGTGCGGTCACCATATCACATTTCACATCACATAACTCAAACAAAATCGCATAACCATCAACGTTGACCACCTTATCAAATGAGCCATTGATGTTCAATCTATCTAAATATACCATATGTGGATCGGCCACATAATTCAATTAACCATTGTATGACCATTAGCACTATCACCTTGCCAAGTGCACCACCAACCTTCCACACCATAGGCATATTAAACATGTAATTCAATCACAATTTCATAACCATTCACTTGCTAGCTAGGCTTAAAAATAATCGTCAAGTGTTTTCATGCATGTTGTATAGTTAGGATAGCTTTTAAATCTTCCCCTTGCAATTGTTTCTCATCTCTTTTAAGTTATTCATATGTGATATCACATAACAACTTTCCCTTCCCTTGCATTTGTTCTAGTATTTTGTCTCTCTGAAAACTTCCCTTCATGTAATTTTACTAACATGTTTGTTATGCAGGTGCAATAACAAACATACAACAATGACATCAATGAATAACATAGGTTGTAGTAACATAACGAATCAACGCTTCATAAGATCAATTTATAACCAATGACCACAAGATCTTTATTAACCATGTGAGTCGTGTCGCACATCATCTCAACATCATAAAATGAACAGATCTACTCTCTAATAATTGAAGGGGGTCCCACCTACTAGTATTATTTAGTTTTTATAATCATGGATTTAGTAATACTTTGTGGGAAAAACTTCATTGACAATTTCAATCGTCAACAAACTGACGACTCCACGGGGAAATTTGTTTTTAACATATTTAGAACTCAGGATTCATGGTTTTGTGGACCAAAACAACAGGTCAAGAAGACACAACTCGGATGATTATGCAACAGGGGGAAGTGTGCGGATTCAATGGAACGATGATCGGGAATTTGGGAATAATTCATGAAAAGTGTTAAGTATGAGGGGTTTTACCACTCTATGCATAATCATTTGGTTGGAATTTTCTCTCTATATTTTAGGAGGAAAACCTTTTAAACTTTCTCTTAAAATCTCGATTGGTGAACAAATGTCAAGAAGAAGCGGGAGATAGCCAGCTATTTACAGGACAACAGCGGAAAAAATGTAACAATTTCAAGGGTCCTTCAGAGGAGCATCATAATATATGTGTAATCTTGATTGTTATTAACTAACAATGCTTTGCAAGAGTGTCATTATGGAAAAATTGATCCAACATCCTATTTTACCAAATCAGTTAAAAGATAAGAAGAAACCAAAACATGACAGAAGTAAAATGCAGAACTAAAACAACAACAATAAAAGATAGAAATGAAGCGCAACAGGGGAGAAAAAAACTTAACTTGGAAAGAAGAAATCAAAGTGTTGTGAAGCAAGGAAAAGTAGAAAAAAAAAATGAAAGCATAGCTAGGCTACTAGTATACAGCAAAATCCAAACAACATTGGAACTTTTCATGTTGGTTCTTCGTAATATTTCAAGCGAGGGATGCTAGTGCTATAGGGAAAGAATTGCTCCTGTAAATCTTTTGAGATATAAGAATTAGTATTCAAGACAAAAGAGATTTGGAAGGGACCGATCACCTAGAAATACGATGTAATCATCATTCCCTTGACACACATAGTTATCTCATCAAGATAGAGATGGAGACTGACCAATTCATTGAGAGTCATGTGAATAGTTTTTTTTAAAGCAATACTTGTATCAAGTAAGCTAAAAATTTGGCATTTGTGAGGCATGGTATCGCAATTAGTAATGAAAGTGGCTTTGTGAACATTTTCCCCTCTTACTTTGATATTATTGTAACCAAACAAACTGTCAAGTAAGGGTCTTAACAATGACTCTACAATCTGTTGCAAAAAAAATTCAATATTGAGAGGGGAAAAGGGATTTCTCATAATTGCTTGCCTGAAAGTTCGAAGGATAATGCAAGTTCTAATATTACCAGTGGTCCTCGAGGCTGAATTCCAAATTGAGATCCATTCAAGGATGGTTCAAAAAAACATTCCAGCCCTTAAGATATCTCTCAAATCCCTTCAAAAGGGTGCTTTCGGTGCAGAGTTAACAAATTCTTGTTTTTGCCTAGCTAGTTTCATGATATGTTGAATAAGGCCAGGATCAAAACCACGAAGATCCTCATAAGACTAAGAAAAAACCTTTTGAGATTCACCAAGTAGTCTAGTGGACCTCATATCTTCTTTACCAGAACATTGGACCTTTATTTTAACATTGGTTGAAAGTTCAAATGTCCTAATGTTCAGGAGGATGGTTTCAATAACCTTCTTCCGTAACTCCTCTTATTTTTTTATTTTTTTATTGCCTACAACACTCAAAGAAAACGAACTCTCAAGAGGAGTCAAGCCCTTAGGAATCTTCTTATTTTGTACATATATAATCTCTTCGAGCTTGATAGGTTCATTTTGAATGATATAACAAACTCTCTCATCGTTAGGGATGGCCTTCCAGAATTATTCATTTTAATAAATGTATGGAAAATGCAGAGATTGGAAAGCACAATCAGGCCATCAAGGCAAGAGTTGTTGAGTAGGAGAGGCTGCAAAGAAAGTTAACCGATTAGCTATTGAATTCAACTCCTTCTTAACATGAGTGATGTTGAAAGATAGAAGGTTCAAGACAAGTGCCCAAACAGTTTGGGAGTATTGTTCCATCATCTTTTTGCTAGGAGAGCATGTCTTATGTATCAGGTTCAGAACAAGCTCAGAATTTCTGAAAACTGAAAGGTGACCACAACCAAGATTAAGGGTGTTTTCAATTCCTTTCAACAAAGATTCGAATTCTGCGATGTTGTTTGAACAAGCAAACTCCAACCTGTATGACAAATTATGAATTTTTCTTGCAGGAGAAACCAAGATAATACCAACCCCATTACCTTTGTTAGAGTGTGAACCATCAAAGTGCATATTCCATAATTCATCATCTGAATCAATTCCTTCTAGAGGAATATTATCCTCTTCATCAAGGATGGAATACACTCCTACATCTTCTTTGATATAGTTTACGCTAGATTGCAAAACACTATCTATGTAGGGTGAAACTCTTCCTTCTCCAAGGACTATAATATTCTTACCATTCCGAGGAACAGATAAATGTGTCCCATCGAGTGAGAAGTATCCACCTATTAGGTATTGCCAATCTCTCCCAAAGATAATTGAATAATTTCTCATGGAAATATCAATCACTTGAATGTTGAGGGTTTTCCTTATCTCAAGATGAGTGCATAAAACCAAGGTTACATATTTGATCTCGACTATGGTTGTTTTTTGTACACAATTATAGGAGAGCATGCTTTTGGCATTTTCGTTTGTACATGACAAGCCTATCTCTTCCATAATAATCTTCGACATGACACTTGGGCCTAAACCACCATCAATGAGGAAACAATGAGCAATCTTATCCATGATCTTTACAGAAATATAAAAAGGGGGGTTTTTATACAGGGTATCTAAAGTTATGTACACCTACTTTATTTACAGAAGAATCCTCTTCATCTACCCCTTCGAAAAGATTGGCTACAATGGAATCTTTTCCTTCCACGAATTGTTTCATATGCATCTGTTGTTCAGGGATGACAACCATGTCCAGGAGGGTTGCATCTGCTTTGACATTGGCCAATTGATTCAAGATATTGTATTTAGAAGAGGGAGGAGGGGGAGTGATTCTTTGAATCTTAGGAATTTTAGGAACCTGAGACGTAGCAATGGTTGAGGATGAGATCGGGCTAGAAGAACTGCGAGGAGGATCAAATTTACCCTTGGGAGCATAGGCTTTGTTCCTAGTGTTAATAACCATGACATCCTCGGGCTCCACAAAGTCTAGGACAACGATAGTAGCTTCTGGTATTTTACCAAAGATCTTATCTATGTCACTCTTCTTTACCTCACATGTGGTTTCTTCGCGATGCTCCTTGAAAAAGTTACACCAACTCCAAGGCAGGATAGGCTTATGCTGAAAATTGTTTGCAACCAGATTTCTAAAAGGAGGTTCAGAAGAGGATGAAGCTCCAGGGGTGAGAGGGGAGACAACACCCTTCCAATCAAATTCTATCATACAATTGTTCATATCTTGTACTAGCTGTAAGAGGGAGGACATATCTTTCTGTCTAACTGATTCTCCCTAGTGTAGACTAGTTCGTTCAAGTTGTTCTTCATACTCCGAGAAAGTGTGCAGGGTGGAACCGATATTATCAATTGATTTTTTTTCAAGCTTATGATGGTAGGGAGAAGGCAGTGCATTCTAGAAATGCATGAAAGTGACTTGGTTCTAAGGGTGGATAAGATCAAGGATTTGATTGTAAAACTTGGTGAAATGCAAGTTGAAAGACTTAATGGTCTCACCATATTTATAAGTGACATTATTATATTTCCTTAAATTCTCAGCAGGGATTTTGGATTTCCCATAAGTGGATCAGAACCAATAGGTCAACTCCTCCCAAGTAGATAGGATATTAGGAGGAAGGTCAAAGAAGTCAATCGTAACCTTCCCTTCCAAGGAATTGACAAACAAGCACATGGAAGTGTCATTGTCGTTGGCCCCTATGTTATGACAAACATTAGAAAATGCCACTAGGTGTTTGTTAGTACTGACATTGTTATTTCCTGAAAACCTAGGCAAGTTCTCTTTAAACTTTGGAAGTGGGCAAGTAGAAGGTGCTAAGTTAAGAGGAGAGGACACATGTCATGGTGTGGTTGTGACATCCTCTTTGAACTGAAAAATCCCATACTTCTTAATGAATTTGGTGGGGTTTTTAGTAGATTGGACCGGGATATGGTGGTCGTACAAGCTACCAATCACCAATGACGATGAATATTGGGAAGATGGAGCACTTCCAGTGACACCAGAGCCACCACTAGATGCCATCTTGTGGGTGATAGGTGACAGAAAGAAAGACGAGCTGGATGAATCACATAAAGTCTTCCTTAGAGAACTTTTTTGGACAGATAACACTATGTTTCTTCTTCCTATTGCAGCAATAGGATTCATTTTAGGTGACAATCCCCTTCTTCTTCTAGAATCACAAGAATCTAAGGACATGAAAGAAAGGCCAAAATTGAAGAAACAAAAGGTTACTGTTGATTTCTAGGCTACCTATGTCTCGCTTCCAATTGTTCTTGAACACTAATATCTTGTTTAATTGTTGCCCTAGAACGGTTAATCTCAGCACAGGTCCTAGCAATGTCTAAAATAGTATGAAATAAGTTCAAAGCAATGTTGGTATGGTCTTGGAGGCCGAGCTCAAGATTGGGTTTCCTTGCAACATGAACAGTCAAAGAATCAATATCAAAAAAATAAATATGTATCGATGAAAATCGAGTATAAAAATTAACCAGAGAGATATCAAAGATCTCCCCAGTATGGTTGCCAAATAAATGTTGAGGAAAAGATATGAATGTGATTTTACTCAAACATTTTCAGACTTTACTTGGCTAAAGAAAAGTAGATGGGAATATCACCCTATGTTTATATCCAACACAAATAGCATCCTAACTCACGAGTATTAATTACAAGTTCTTACACTAGTCTTTTATCAACAAAAAGCTTGCTAGAAATTCATTTTTTATGTGATTTTCTGAATATAACAGTTGCTAAAATAAATGTAAGAACAGAGGTAAAGACACCAAGATGATAATCAAGGCAGTTGAGACATAAAGCAATCCTTTACAAAATCTCATACTAAAATCTTGGACCAAATTCAAACTTAGACATCCCCGATGGAACATACAAAAGGACCTCTGACAGAAAACCAAAATTGAACTCTAAAAGCTGGATCAGCTTGCCACAGATTGCTTCCCATTCGACTCGGCACAAAAGTCTTTATCAGTCATGAAAATTAATTCACAAACATACAAGTCTACACAAACTATCAAAGATAGATCAACACCTTTAAAAAAATGGTGTCTGGATGATTTGATTCAACCCTGAATATTGTTGTCTACAATAAGACCCTGCTATGACAAAAGATAATTAGGATTTGATGAATATATGAATGAATGAAAACTGAATTATCTCAACATAAACTCAAAGAGAAAACCTTAGCATGCTTCTACCTCTATCCTCCTTTGTTTCTCCCTTTCCTCTTGCTTTTAACAAATTAGAATTGGTTGAAGTAGTTGAACCAACTCATTAGTTAAGTTAATTAAAAGACTCAACTAACTTTAGTTAGGGGGAAAAGTAATAATCATAATAAGGGTCATAAATAAATAATAACTAGTAGGTGGGACCCCTTGTGATTCCCTTTAGTTAATAACAATCATAAAAATCATAACATAACCATTAGTTAAGAAAAACACACCTCCTTGTGTCTCCCATCATCATATTTACTTTTTGGCAATTTTAGCTCATGAAATTTGAAATTATTTCAAAAATAATACTCATATATCCAAAATAAAACATGTTGTCCAAAGATCCATGAAGTCAACTGTTATAAAATAATAGATAACATAAAACTCAAAAGCAATATTTCCCATTCTGTGATGCAACCCTTCCTTGGTTGCTGGTGTCACCTCTTGATTTTCCTGAATTTTCCTTAGGTTGTGCAGACCCTTTAGTCTTAATCTCATTGATCACGTGGGAACAATCGTCCCTCAAATGCATCTGGGAAGACACGGATTTTTTAGAGTCATTGGAGGGTGAGGAAGGGGTAGTAATGGCTTTTCCTTTATCAAGTGCATGGTGGGATTTAGTCTTCAATATCTTGCTAGCATGGGAAGATTGCACTGGAAAGTGGTTAGGGGAAGCTTGGACAATTGGGTTCAAAGGTGGAGGAGCAGGCAAGGACAAGTTGGGCTAGCCACGATGTTGGGAAATTTTCAGGTGGACAATTTCCTGCCATTCATCATTTTCAAGGACCTCGGGTTGTAAGGAGACTTCTAGAGGTACATGGATACCGGGGGCTTGCGGGGCTTGGTAGAGAAGCCTTTCAGGCCTAGGTTGGATTATTCCCTACCCAATCCAATTAAATAATCCGGCATGAAACAATTGGCCAAGATCTTTTGAATCAATGTCAAAATTTATGGAGAACCTGGGCCTTCTTGGGCCTTGGTTCCAATTACCTCTACCTTTGTTTCCTTGGCCATGGCTACCTCGACTAAAAAAGTGCATCCTGCATGCGTGATCCATTAGCAAATAGTATTTTAAATAACCATACATGACAACTCTTAAAAATATGAAATAGATTTGGCTCATAATGTATTAGACTCATGAAATCCAATCCATGCAAATTGTTTTACTATTAATCAACAAGCAATGGGTGAAATAGGGTCCTGGGATATGTTAGGGGTTTGTATTGAGCGAAAATATGATATAATGAAACGGGAGAAGAAATTGTCACTGCTCAATGAAAACAACAATCAAATGTAAAGAAAACCAATATAACCTCATTGCAATCCACCCAAGACACTGCCACTTTCATCCACTTTAACACATAAATTTTCTTGGTTGTAATCAATCTCAGAACAAGGAGCGAAAACATGAATATGGGATATGTGAAGGGTTTGTAATTAGAGGAAAGTGAGATAATGGGAGGGGAGGATAACGATTATTGTTCATGAAATTAATCAAGTGATCCATAAAACATGTTGCAGTAAGAATAGATGAACCAACCAACAATCATCATGACCGAATAACAATTACCGTGTACTTAACTAGTTCACTGTCCAATAATCAAATATCCAACATAGTGCCATCACAAACAAGAAGTATTCCACATATTTCGTAATAAGTTATGTTCCCTTCATTCACACACTCTATATTTTATAACAATATATGAACATTACCCATTTCCAATTTGTAACTATCAAAATCAACCACTATCGTGCATTTCTTCAATCCACAACTATACTCAAAAGTCATGTTTTCATAATAATAATGAAGTCACTATTACTGCAATACAACCCATTAGAATGCAATGATATTCATTAACATACATATGCAGTAACCAAAATAATCAAGACCAAATTTCCATGCCTGAAATGACAAGTAATCATACAACCAACAACCACCATTTACACAAAAGCTATGCAGAAGTAATTTGCCCATGCAATGTAGTTCTGTTGTTGTAAAAGAAAAACAATTCAATGTGACTTAAAATCTAGGCCACCTATCCAACACAACTGTCATCAACAACATGCCTGTTTTAACAAGTGATCGATTGCAATAAATAAACATTGATTAAAAAATTTGTGGGTGCCCCTGAGTGTGAAAAAAAAGCTATCCATACTACACATAGTGCACAAATAACAAAACTCCATTATGCAACATTTCCACTTAACACAACAAACACACAGTCACGATAATAACTCATCATATCATGTTGAGCTATCGATTCAATATAAGATTGCTTCAATTTAGACACACCGCGATCGACCATGTTGTGCACACTCAAGCTTATTCAACCAACCAACACAAGGATGTAGTGGATATACTTTCTACGGTCATCCAGTTGAGTAGTCATTCAGCCCCAAAGAAACCATAGTTACCATGACCATTATTTATTTTGCAACCACACAACGCGACATGAGCACCATCACGCATTTTCACCAATGATAAATAATCATCATTGCAAAAACCAGTGACTATGTATCTACCAAGAAAATCATCACTATCTTAAAACTCAACAAACTAACAAGTTGTAGCAAGGATGCATACCCACGCATCCAATCAAATCGAGGCAGAGGCCCTTCCCGTTAACTACAATGAGTTATCAACATAAGGAGAGTAACTGTGTGATTTGAAAGTGCAACTGGTAAAATAGGGTTTACCACTATTACCACTGAGCTAGTGACTATATACCAACCAACATGACTATCATACGACCAAATGGGCGAGCATGTTCTCAAAATCATCGACAATTATACAACCATCCAATTAAAGACCAAGTCATAAATGACATGCCAAGATGGTATTCTTAAATAATTTCTAGAGTGGAGGTCCAAAGTGGTTCCATAGTCAACATGGGGAGAGAAGAGTCACTCTTTCTAATGGAAAAACCCCCAAGGCCACGGTGTATTTAGGACGAACCACGACTCATTCGTGGTTGGGCACAAATCCATGACACGGGACATAACTGAAAAGTAGGGTTCTAGTCTAGCCTAGAAAAGGTTATTTAACAAAGGCAGGGTATAGCCCTCATGCTCTTCAATCAACAATCACAGCACAGAGGTGAAGACAGGGACGAGGAAGAACATGAACCTTATTTCGTCACCCCTGGTTGTGTAATCAACCAATGCCGAAGTGAAAAAAATATGCTTACGCAGAAAACATTCGACCATTAAACCCCTGAAATCCATAGACTGGATTAGTGGCAAGGCATGAATATAGGTATCCACCCAAGACTACACAAAAACCCTCCAACCAAACAATGGTGATAACAAATAACTATCACCTAGGAAGACCAAAAACCTCGACGAACTCAAAACATTATAGGAAGAACCATTCACTCTTCATTTCCAGAACCCAAATTTCACACAGTTGCAATACTTAGGAAAACACAAACCCATACACCTGAGCCAGTAATCATTTCATAACCAGATCAAAATCATGAATGACCAAAAAAAGACATACTTGTAATCGAATTCCTTAAAGCGAGAGTGGGCCGAGCGGTTCTTCCTTGCTAAAATTTCAAAGCATAACCACAACAACAAGATCGAACAATAGCCCAACTAGGGTGGCGGCCAACGGGAAGAGTACAGGTGACATGCAGTAAATACACATCGCCTCCACCCATATCTCATTAACTCAATAATACATGCTAACAAATTCTCCATTAACATGATTAATCAAACATATATCGAAACCATCACCACATTAAACATAGTGGCGCGATCACCATATCCCATTTCACATCACATAACTCAAACAAAATCGCATAACCATCTATGTTGACCACCTTATCAAATGAGCCACTAATGTTCAATCTATCCAAATATACCATATGTGGATCAGCCACATAATTCAATTAACCATTTTATGACCATTAGCACTATCACCTTGCCAAGTGCGCCACCAACCTTTCACACCATATGCATATTAAACATGTAATTCAATCACAATTTCATAACCATTTGCTTGCTAGTTAGGCTTAGCAATAATCATCAAGTGTTTTCATGCATGTAGTATAGTTAGGATAACTTTTAAATCCTCCCCTTGCAATTGTTTCTTATCTCCTTTAAGTTATTCATATGTGATATTGCAAAATTGCCCTTCATGTAATTTTACTAACATGTTTGTTATGCAGGTGAAATAAGAACATACAACATTGACATCAATGAATATCATAGGTTGTAGTAACATAAGTAATCAACACTTCATAAGCTAAATTTATAACCAATAACCACAAGATCTTCATTAATCATGTGAGTCATGTCACACATCATCTCAACATCATAAAATGAATAGATCTGCTCTCTAATAATTCAAGGGGGTCCCACCTACTAGTATTATTTATTTTTTATAATAATGGCTTCAACAATACTTTCCGGGCAAAACTTCGTTGACAAATTCAATCGTCAAAAAACTGGCGACACCACAGGGAAATTTGTTTTTAATAGATTTAGAACTTAGGATTCATGGTTTCGTGGACCAAAACAACAGGTCAAGAAGACACAACTTGGATGATTATGCAACAAGGGGAAGTGAGCGGATTGAATGGAAAGATGACCGGGAATTTGGGAATAATTCATGAAAAGTGTTAAGTATGAGGGATTTTACCACTCTATGCATAATCATTTGGCTGGACTTTTCTCTCTAAATTTTAGGAGGAAAACATTTTAAACTTCCTCTTAAAATCTCGATGGGTGAAGAAATGGCAAGAAGAAGTGGGAGTTAGCCAACTCTTTACAGGACAAGAATGGAAAAAATGTAACAATTTCAAGGGTCCTTCAGAGGAGCATCATAACATATATGTAATCTTGATTGTTATTAACTAACAATTCTTTGCAGGAGTGTCATTGTGGAAAAATTGATCCAACATCCTATTTGAGAAAATCAATTAAAATATAAGAAGAAACCAAAACATGACAGAAGTAAAATGAAGAACTAAAACAACAACAATAAAAGACAGAAATGAAGCACATGAGGGGAAAAAAAAACTTAAATTGGAAAGAAGAAATAAAATTACTGTGAAGTAAGGAAAATAAGCACAAAAGAAATGAAAGAATAACTAGGCTACTAGTATACAGCAAAATCCAGACAACATTGGAACTTTTCATGTTGGTTCCTCACAATATTTTAAGCGAGGGATGCTAGTGCTGTAGGGAAGCAATTGCTCCTGTAAATATTTTGAGATATAAGAATTAGTATCCAAGACAAAAGAAATTTGGAAGGGACCGATCACCTAGAAATATGATGTAATCATCATTCCCTTGACACACACAATTAGATCATCAAGATAGAGATCGAGACTGACCAATTCATCGAGAGTCATGTGCATAGTTTTTTTAAAGAAGTACCTATATCAAGTAATCTAAAAATTTGGCATTTGTGAGGCATGGTATCACAATTAGTAATGAAAGTGGTTTTGTGAACATTTTTCCCTCTTACATTGATTTTATTGTAACCAAACAAACTGTCAAGTAAGGGTCTTAACTGTGACTCTACAACCTGTTGCAAAAGTATTTCAATATTGAGAGGGGAAAAGGGATTTATCATAATCAATTGCCTAGAAGTTCAAAGGCTAATGCAAGTTATGATATTACCAGTGGTCCCATTTAGAGTGGGATGAAAAGAACATTCCAACTCTTAAGAGTTAACAAATTCTTGTTTTTGCCTAGCTAGTTTCATGATATGTTGAATAAGACCATGATCAAAACCACGAAGATCCTCATAAGACCAAGAAAAAACCTTTTGAGATTCACCAAGTAGTCCGGTGGACCTCATATCTTCTTTACCAAAACATTGGACCTTTATTTTAAC
>JASDQU010736207.1:72266-101647 GCA_032191745.1 Picea mariana
CTAGAAGTTCAAAGGCTAATGCAAGTTATGATATTACCAGTGGTCCCATTTAGAGTGGGCTGAAAAGAACATTCCAACCCTTAAGAGTTAACAAATTCTTGTTTTTGCCTAGCTAGTTTCATGATATGTTGAATAAGACCATGATCAAAACCACGAAGATCCTCATAAGACCAAGCAAAAACCTTTTGAGATTCACCAAGTAGTCCGGTGGACCTCATATCTTCTTTACCAAAACATTGGACCTTTATTTTAACATTGGTTGAAGGTTCAAATGTCCTAATGTTCAAGAGGATGGTTTCAATCACCTTCTTTAGTAGCTTCTCTTCTTTTTGTTTTTCTTTATTGCCTAGAACACTCAAAGAAAATGAAATATCAAGAGGATTCAAGCCCTCAGGAATATTATTATTTTCTATAGATATAATCTCCTCAGGCTCGAGAGGTTCATTTTGAATGACAGCACAAAAACACTCATCGTTAGGGATGGCCTTCCAGAATTTTTCATTTTCAGAAATGCATGGACGATGCAGAGATTGGAAAGCACAATCACGCCAACGAGGAAAGAGTTTCTGAGTAGGAGAGGCTGCAAAGACAACTAACCGGTCATCTATTGAATTCAACTCCTTCTTAACATGAGTGATGTTGAAAGATAGAAGGTTCAATACAATTTCCCAAACAGTTTGGGAGTATTGTTCAATCAGCTTGTTTCTAGGAGAGCATGTCTTACGTATCAGGTTCACAACAAGCTCATAATTTCCAAAAACTAAAGGTGACCACAACCAAGATTAAGGGCGTTCTCAATGTCTAACAACAAAACTTCGAATTCAACGACATTGTTTGAACAAGCAAACTCCAACCTGTATGACAAATTATGAATTTTTCATGCAGGAGAAACCAAGATAATACTAGCACCATTACCTTCATTAGAGTTTGAACCATTGAAGTGCATACACCATAATTCATCATTTGAATCAATTCCTTCCATAGGAATATTATCCTCTTCAACAAATATGGAATACACTCCTATGTCTTCTTCGATATATTTTACACTAGATTGCGAAACACTCTCTATGTAGGGTGAAATTCTTCCTTCTCTAAGGACTATAATATTCTTACCATTCCTAGGAATGAATAAATGTGTCCTGTCGAGTGCAAGGTATCCACCTGTTAGGGATTGCCAATCTCCCCCCAAGATAATTGAATAATTTCTCATAGGAATATCAATCACCTGAATGCTGAGGGTTGTCCTTATCTCAGGATGAGTGCATAAAACCAAGGTTACATATTTAATCTTGCCTATGGTTGTTTGTTGTAGACTATTATAGGAGAGAATGCTTTTGGCATTTTCGTTTGTACATGGCAAGCCTAGTTCTTCCATAATAATCTTCGACATGACACTTGGGCCTGAACCACCATCAATGAGGCAACAATGGACAATCTTATCCATGATCTTTACATAAATATAAAAAGGTTTTTTTTTTACAGGGTATCTAAAGTTATGTACACCTACTTTATTTACAGAAGAATCCTCTTCATCTACCCCTTAGGAAATATTGGCTAAAACATAAGCTTTTCCTTTCATGAATTGTTTCAAATGCATCTGTCATTCAAGGACAAAAACCATGTCTAGGAGGGTTGCATCTACTTTGATGTTGGCCAATTGATTCAAGATATTGTATTTAGAAGAGGGAGGAGGGGGAGTGATTCTTTGACTCTCAGGAATTTTAGGAACCTAAGACGTAGCCACGGTTGAGGATGATCTCAAGCTAGAAGAACTACGAGGAGGATCAAATTTACCCTTGGGAGCATAGGCTTTGTTCCTAGTGTTAATAACCATGACATCCTTTGGCTCTCCAAAGTCTAGGACATCGATAGTAGCTTCTGTTCTTTTACCAAATATATTATCTTTGGCACTCTTATTTACCTCACATGTGGTTTCTTCCTGGTGCTCCTTGCAACATTTACACCAACTCTGAGGGAGGATAGACTTAGGTTGAAATTTTTTTGCAACCATATTTTTAAAAGGAGGTGGAGAAGAGGATGAAGCTCTAGGGGTGAGACGGGAGACAATAAACTTCCCCTCAAATGCTATCATACGATTGTTCATATTTTGTACTAGTTGTAAGAGAGCTGACATATATGTCTTTCTAACTGATTCTCCCTGGGGTAGACTAGTTTGTTCAAGTTGTTCTTCATACTCCGAGCAAGTGTGCAGGCCGGAACAAATATTATCAATGGATTTTTCCTCAAGCCTATGATGGTAGGGAGAAGGCAGTGCATTGTAGTAATGCATGAAAGCGGCTTGGTTCTGAGGGCAGATAAGTTTGGGGATTTGAATGTACAACTTGGTGAAATGCAAGTTGAAAGACTTGATGGTCTCACCATCTTTATAAGTGATTTTATTGTATTCCCTTAAATTCTTAGTAGGTATTTTGGATTGCCCATAAGTGGATTGGAACCAATAGATCAACTCCTCCCAAGTAGATAGGATCTTAGGAGGAAGGTCAAAGAAGTCGGTTGTAGCCTTCCCTTCCAAGGAATTGACAAACAAGTGCATGCAAGTGTCATTGTCGTTGTTCCCTATGTTATGACAAGCATTAGAAAATGCCACTAGGTGTTCGTTAGTACTAAGAGTGTGATTTCTTGAAAACCTAGGCAAGTTCTCTTTAAACTTTGGAAGTGGGTGAGCAGCAGGTGCTAAGTTAAGAGGAGAGGACACATGCCATGGTGTGGTTGTGGCATCCTCCTCGAACTGAAAAAATCCCATACTTCTTAATGACTTTGGTGGGGCTTATAGTAAATTGGATGGGGATATGGTGGCCGTACAATCTACCAATCACCGATGACGATGATGATTGGGAAGATGGAGCACTTCTAGTGCCACCAGAGCCACCACTAGATGCCATCTTGTGGGTGATAGGTGAGGGAAAGAAAGACGCGATGGATGAATCACATAAAGTCCTCCTTAGAGAGCTTTTTTGGACATATAACATTATGTTTCTTCTTCCTATTTTAGTAATAGGATTGATTTTAGGTGACAATCCCCTTCTTCTTCTAGAAGCATGAGAATCTAAGGACATGAAAGAAAAGCCAAAACTGAAGAAACAAAATTTTATTGTTGATTTCTAGGCTACCTATGTCTTGCCTCCAATTGTTCTTGAACACTAATATCTTATTAAATTTCTGCCCAAGAATGGTTAACCTCAACACGGGTCCTAGCAGTGTCTAAAATAGTATAAAATAATTTCAAAGAAATGTTGGTCTGGTCTTGGAGGTTGAGCTCAAGATTGGGTTGCCTTGCAACAGGAACAGTCAAAGAATCAATATCATAAAAATAAACATGTATCGGTGAAAATTGAGTATAAAAATTTATGAGAGGGATATCGAAGATCTCCCCGGTATGTTTGCCAAATAAATGTTGAGGAAAAGATATGAATATGATCTTACTCAAGCATTTTAAGACTTTACTTGGCTAAAGAAAAGTAGACGGGAATATCACCCTATGTTTATAGCCAACAAAAATAACATCTTAACTCACAAGTATTAATTACGAGTGCTTAGGCTAGTCTTTTATCAACAAAACGCTGGCTGGAAATTCACTTTTTATGTGATTTTCTTAATAAAAGAGTTGTTGAAACAAATGTAAGAACATAAGTAAAGATACCAAGATGATAATCAAGACAGTTAAGACATAAAGCAATCCTTTATTTCCTCCAATTAACCAAAGAGTCATTTTCTTTACAAAATCTCATACAGAAATATTGGACCAAAGTAAAACTTGAACATCCCCGATGGAACATACAAAAGGACCTCTGACATAAAACCAAAACTGAACTCTAAAAGCTAGATCAACTTTCCTAAATTGTTGCCCACTCGACTCTGGACAATAGCCTTTATCAGTCATGAAAGTTAATTCACAAATGGACAAGTCTACACAGACTATGAAAGATAGATCAACACCTCTAAAAAACAAGTGTCTGAATGATTTGATTCATCCCTGAATATTGTTGTCTAGAATAAGACCCTGATATCACAAAAGGGAATTAGACTTTGATGAATATATCAATGAATGAAAACTGAATTATCTCAACACAAACTCAAAGAGAAAACCTTAGCATGTTTTTTCTTCTATCCTCATTTGTTCCTCCCTTTCCTCTTGCTTTTAACAAATTAGAATTGGTTGAAGTAGTTGAACCAACTCATTAGGTAAGTTAATTAAAAGACTCAACTAACTTTAGTTAGGGGGGAAAGTAATAATCATAATAAGAGTCATAAATAAATAATAACTAGTAGGTGGGACCCTTTGTGATTCCCTATAGTTCATAACAATCATAACATAACCTTCAGTTAAGCAAAACACACCTCCTTGTGTCTCTCATCAACATATTTACTTTTTGGAAATTTTAGCTCATGAGATTTGAAATTATTTCAAAAATACTACTCATATATCCAAAATAAAACATGTTGTCCAAAGATCCATGAAGTCAATTGTTATAAAACAATAGATAACATAAAAATAAAAAGCCATATTTCCCAGTATGTGATGCAACCCTTCCTTGGTTGTTGTTGTCACCTATTGATATTCATGAATTTGCCTTAGGTTGTGCAGAGACTTTAGGCTTAATATCACTGATCACATGGCAATAATCGTCCCTCAAATGCATACGAGAAGACACGCATTTGTCAAAGTCATTGGAAGGTGAGGAAGGGGCAGCAATGGCTTTTCCTTTATCAAGTGCATGGTGGGCTTCAGTCTTCAATCTCTTGATCGCATGGGAGGATTGCACTGGCGAGTGGTTAGGGGTATCTTGGACAATGGGGTTCAAAGGCGGAGGAGTAGGCAAGGACAAGTTGGGCCAGCCACGATGTTGGGAAACTGTCAGGTGGACAATCTCCTGCCATCCATCATTTTCAGGGACCTCAGGTTGTAAGGAGACATGAGGAGGTATAGGGATACCGAGGACTTGGGGGGCTTGGAAGGTAGGCCTTTCAGGCCTAGGTTGGACTATTCCCTGTCCAATCCAATTAAATAATCTGGCATGAAACAATTGGCCAGTATATTTTGAATCAACATCAAAATGTATGAAGAACCTAGGCCTTCTTGGGCCTCGGTTCCAATTACCTCTAACTCTGTTTCCTCAACCATGGCTACCTCGACTGAAAAAACTCATCCTGCATGCATGATCAATTAGAAAATAGTCTTTTAAATAACCATACATGACAACTCTTAAAAATATGAAATAGATTTGGCTCAGAATGTATCAAACTCGTGCAATCCAATCCATACAAATTGTTTTACTATTAATCAATGAGCAAGGGGGTGAAATAGGGTCTTGGGATATGTGAGGGGCTTGTATTGAGAAAAAATATGATATAATTAAAGGGGAGAAGAAATGGTCACTTATCAATGACAACAACAATCAACTGTAAAGAAAACCAATAAAACCTCACTGCAATCCACCTAAGACACCACCACTTTCATCCACTTTAACACATAAATTTTCTTGGTTGTAATCAATCTCAGGACAGGGAGTGAAAAAATGAATATGGGATATGTGAAGTGTTTGTAATTAGTGGAAAGTGATATGATGGGAGGGGAGGATAATGATTACTGTTCATGAAATTAATCAAGTGATCCATAAAACATTATGCAGTAAGAATAGATGCACCAACCAACAATCATCATGACCAAATAACAATTACCGTGTACGTAACTAGTTCACTATCAATAATCAAATATCCAACACAGTGCCATCACAAAGAGTAATTATTCCACATAATTCGTAATAGTTTACATTCCCTTAATTCACACACTCTGCATTTTATAACAATTTACGAACAATACCCATTTCCAATCTATAACTATCAAAATCAACCACTGTCGTGCATTTCTTCAATCCACAACTATACTCAAAAGTCATGTTTTCAAAATAATAATGAAGTCACTATTACTACAATAGATCCCATCAGAATGCAATAACCAAAATAATCAAGACCAAATTGCCACATTTGAAATGAAAATTAATCATACAACCAGTAACCACAATTTAGACATAAGCTATGCAGGAGTAATTTTCCCAGGCAATGTAGTTCTGTCGCTATAAAAGAAAACCAATTCAATGTGACTTAAAAGTTGGGCCACATATCCAACACGATTGTCATCAACAACATGCATGTTTTAACAAGTGATCGATTGCAGTAAGTAAACATTGCTTAAAACTTCTATGGGTGCCCCTGAGTGTGAAAACAAAGTTATCCATACTACACGCAGAGCGCAACTAACAAAACTCCACTGTGCAACATTTCCACTTAACACAACAAACACACAGTCACGATAATAACTCATCATATCGTGTTGAGCTATCAATTCAATATAAGATTTTTTCAATTTAGTCACACTGTGATCAGCCATGTTGTGCACACTCAGGCTTATTCAACCGACCAACACAAGGATGCAGTGGATATACTTTCTACAGTCATCCAGTTCAGTATTCATTTGGCCCCAAATAAACCATAGTTACCATGACCATTATTTATTTTTCAACCACACAACGCGACATGAGAAACATCAAGCATTTTCACCAATGATAAATAATCATCAGTGAAAAAACCAATGACTATGTATCTACCAATCAATTCGTCACTGTCTTAAAACTCAACAACCTAACAAGTTGTAGCAAGGATGCATACCCATGCATCTAATCGAATCGGCGTCGAGGCCCTTCCCATTAACCACATTGACTTATTGACATAAGGAGAGTAATTTTGTGCTTTGAAAGTGCAACTAGTAAAATAGGGTTTACCACTATTATCACCGAGCCAATGACTATATACCAACCAACACGACTGTCATAAGACCAAATGGGAGAGCCTATTCTCAAAATCGTCGACAATTATACAACCATCCAATCGAAAACTGTTATAGCAAGATTTACCTCAACATAGCTATCTTGCACTGAGGGCCTTTTTCCATTTCCCTATGCAGACTTGTTATCCATTTTTTGATGAATCCAGAGCCAAAAATATACATTTTTCCACATATATGCTCCCTATCAGTTATGCAAGATGGATATATGCTTGTTGCTCCACTAAAACTCATGTACATCGGGATTTGTTCTAGAAAATACAAAAATGAGGTTGGGTTTCCATGTCACGACAGAAGATCTCTGATCCTTGGCCTTCCACATATTGGAAACGTTTGGACTCGACCCTTCAGTTGTATTTTGAAGGCTATAAAAGCACAATTTCGAGCTATGGAAAAGAGGAGAAAGCATTCAACTTTGAGAGAAAAGTTACTCTGGAGAAATTACTTCATATTGAGTCTGCATCCCTTTGTCCCTCAGGTCTCAACACAGTGTTCATCCTCCAAGCTATTTCCCTATTGTTGAAAGAACCTCATTGACTCTCTCTTATGAGCTTTTCTTTGATGGAGGATTGAAGTGGTGGAGGCCTAGATGGAAGGAACTTGGTTTATTGGTTTTGAACCGTGTGGACACTAAAGTCTGTAATGTTGTCACTTCTGCTTATCAATTATTAATAGAAATACTCCTTTCTCGTCCTATTGGTATCTTGCAAATATATGATTATTATCCATGGGCATGTTTGTAATGTTTATTAATGGATTATTCTATCTGATGTGATAACCTCTTTTATGTTATCATTGTGTACTTTCTCTTCTTGTTTGTTCAGAACTTCTTGCAGGTATAAATCTTTGGGTCAAAGTGCTCAATGGTGGAACATCATCAAATGATTGGATCGAGGTAGGCCTCTTTCTTATCTTGCACATTAGTTCATATAGAATATATTGTAATTGAGTTGATTTCTACAGTCATACATGTCTGTTGTGGTTTACCCTTGTCCATAGACAGTTTTTCCCTCATAACAAAATTGGTGACTCCATTGGGGATAGATATTCCTTGTAAGGGTTGAAGTACTTTTTCTTCCTGCATTGCTCTTTTTCCTTTGTGTTTCTTGTTGTATCACTGCTTGACATATTATGTTCACTTTGGGTCTGAGTTTTCAACCTTCTTTCCTTTGCCTGGCCTTGTTTTAAATCATATATGCTCCTTTTTCCCAGACAGTCGTGTATACATGCTTGTTGTCTTACTACAGGATGTGTATATATGCCCTGTTCTCCTGAACAGTCGCGTATACCACTTCCCTTTGCTTGTCTTCTTGGTTTAGTGATTGTTGTGTGAGTTTTGAGGATTGATGAGTCTTCTTAGGCCTCTGTAGTGCCTGTTGAGTTTCTCTAGGTTGATAGGAAACCTATTGGGTGTTGAATTTTTGGGCATAGTCTTTCTCTTTGTTTTTCATCCTTGTTTTCCTTGAACCCTGGGTTGTTTTCTTGGCTTCTTGGTATTCTGCTTGAGTTATTTCATTTGTACACAATAGAATTTATATGCTAGGTTTCTTTACAGTCCATGCATTTTCTCTTTAATATATTGAAAATACAAAAAAATAGGCATTTTGCATTGGTTAAATTTTTTTGTCTTTGATCCTTTATCATTTGCTTAGTTCATTTAGTGAAAGGTTGCATTTTACTTCTGAATTGCAGAGTTGAAATTGAAAATTGCACTGCTTTTATTAGCATATCATTCATTGAAAAAGTTAAAGATAGACTTTGCATTATTATTCATATTCATTTTCTTGTAGATTCATAACATCATGAGTTCGCTTCCATACCTTTTTGAGTAATCACGACCAATAAAATTTACACTTTAAACTAAAATTGATTAGTCACGATTTTATTTTTTAGGGTGCACAAATTAGTCTAGGATTTAGTTCCTTGGAATAGGATTTTGTGAGAAAACTTCTCCAAGGCAATTAAATCAACATATGTGTCTGAGACAGGGAGTTGAGAAGTCCATTTTATAATTGGTAATATCAGGCGGATCTACTCACACCAGAGTTAATCACGAGGTCGTGTGAGGTTAGTTGAAGGGATAACCCCTAGATACTCACCTAGAGTTAGAGATATTTCTGTGGATTTATTCATATTTGGGGATGTTGCTAGTACCCATACCCCTATGAGAGGTGATGCTTTCAATGTTTTGGGCTTTGCTACCTTGCCCATACAGTTATCCGAACTTACAATTGCTCGCCTATGCATCGGTTATATAGTGGTTTATTAGTTGCTTGACTTAGGTATCTCATAGGTTACTTGTAGGGGTTATTATTCTTGTGCCCTGGGTCAGATAGGGGTCGGACAACACACAACCTTTATGGAGGATTACCTCTCCAAGGGGATCTGACTGACTAGTTGGTAAGCCCACGAAGGCCCCTATAACTGATTTTTTTATCTCCAAACTTTAGTGGGGAGTCTCAGGTCCCCCTTGGATGAGACATACCTTCTTTATCGAGGGAGACCACTCAGCCACTTTAGCCCATTTGCATGCATATTGGTCCTTTGACTTTTTGGTATTCTCTGTGACTACTAGTTGACCTTAGGAGTCTATTTTGGATTTCATCATTATGGACAGTGGAGTTTCTTTTGCTCCCTCATTCACTTCTACCCACCCCATGATGCCTTCTCATTTCATGGGGATGAACCCTTTCGCTTTTTAAAATGGTATGCAAAACTACAATGCTCAGTCCACGCCTTGGGTCTCTAGCCATTTCTCTATTGATAAGCCTTCCCTTGTGCAACCCTCTCCCTGGGCTACAGATATGAATCCTAGCATTGGACCAAGGGGCACCATGGCTCCGATGCCTACTTCTTCATTTGATATGAGTCATATCCCCATGGGAGGTTGGAACCTTCCCCCCTATGGATCCAATACTAGCTATGTTCTTTTAGGAGTCAATACTCATATGGGTGCTTATCCCACTTATTACACCCCACCCATGTATCTTTCATCTTCCATGTCAGTTCCTTTGAACACTTTTTCCATGACAGGTCCCCAAGTACCCCCAGGTCTTTCATATGGGGAGAATCAGTTTTATTGTTTGGGCTACCCTCTTTACGGGACCCCTTCGCAAGGGGGAAACATATATCCTCACTCAAATAATTATTACCATACCTCAATCTCTTTGCATACCTCAATGATGATGCCCGTCCAAATCTCTTCGGACCATTTTGACATTGGCCACCACTTTTCCGGGCAGGGACATGGGGTAAACCAGGATCCTTCCTGGCCTGCAATTTTTTCGAATCAATCTTTCCCCAGAACTTGGAATAAAATGTCACAATCTATTGCCAAGCCAGTCACTATCAGTCATACTGGTGCTCCATCACCAACCTCTTCCAGTCATGTCAGAGATGGGTCGAAGTTTTCTACAAACTATGTCGACAATTTTCCCCCAACCTCTGCCAATTATGTTGGGGGCACCATCCTTTTTACCCCAAGTCATAGCCGTGTCATGTCTCCCACCTCTATTCATCATATAGGATATGACTCTCTTTCCCCTATGAGTCACATCGAGAAGCCTAGACATCTCATACATAAGCCTAAATTCCTTTGTAGGACTTGCGAGGGAAGTCACCTTACTCGTTTGTGCTCAGTTACTACCGGGATACCAGAAGCATGGGGCTCACCCAAGAGCCTTTCAAATTCTGAGGCCTCCATGGTTTCTCCTCCCACCACTTCTCCTTTGATTGTCTTGATGGTTCCATCGGCACAATCTTCTCCCGACCCCACCCCCTTTGTCAAGGGGGAAGCATCTCTTGCCCCCGTTACTATGAATCCTCTTCAACCTATAATTAGAGAAGTGGCCACACCAGTGCAATCTATGGTCAACCCTACTCTCTATGAAGAGAATGATGCACCTTTCAGTCATGTCATCAACATTTCAAATCCTCCCCCTTCTGAATGAGAGATATTTATTCTTTCCCGGAACGTTCTTCCTCCAAGTCCTGACAAAGTTCCCTTCGATTGGAATGATCTAATGGGTCATCCCATTCCACTACCTATGTCTTTTCCATTAAGAGACATTATCCAAACCATCAAGAAGACTGTAACCTTCGTTATCACTTTCTCCTCCTCAACTTGGAGAGCCTTGGGTTTTCCCAAGCTTTTGTCAGCTATCCGTGAGAGACTAACTTTCCGGAGAAGACCGAGATGGGAGCCTTGGCCTCCCCCTTTACATGTTGATTAAGATAGAAAAAAGAGTCTTAATTAATCTCTTTTCCTACTCATCTAAAAAAACAAAAAGATTGTCGATTGATTTTTCCCTTTCACACTCGTTAAAATTGGATTTAAAAGGTCATGAGTCTTAGTTAACATCTTTTCCGACTCGTTATCAAAAATAGAAAAGATTGTTGTGTGAACTTGTCTTTTTCACACTGATAAATTGGATTTGAAAATACATCTATTTGGCATAATTTTACCCCTTTTTCACACCAAATAGACTAAAAGACATAAAAAAGGAAATTTTTTGGTGTTAAGTTATGATTGCATCTCATGCCCTCGCTTTCAGTATTGAGCCTTTAGCTAGTTCTCTCTTTACATTATAAATCGTTGCCTAAGAAATTTTTGCATCCTCAACCAAGCAGAGCCTTGTTTATATCCTTCGCAATTTGACACCCTATACCTTGAAGGGAACATCACCGCGAGTGCCCATCTCCCACATGAATTCCCCTACATTGATCATAGGTACGTTCCACTGCTAGAACTAGTTTTTCTTACTTGCGACACTCATTCCCTCCTCTGTATCATAGCATTCATTTGTTATGAAAAAACAAAAAAAGACAGGCAAGAAGGGAGTATTATATTGTAATTCGTTGATGTTGTGTCACCTTTGAACATAGAACAAAGTTATTGAGTCCTTGCATCATCATAATTTTCGGTTTAGCATGGCCTTAGGAAGTTGATCTAGTTAGATATTTTTCTCTACTGACTGGTTACTCTTCTAGTCCCTATAGAGAACATTATTGATGCCTCCTACATCTAATAGTCACATCATTGAGTCTATGTTGTCAGATTCCACTATATGTCTCATGCTCTTGTTCAAAGGAATTCTATCAACCTATGTCGGTCACTCCTTAGAAATCTTGACTTTCCATGTCGGCCATACCCTCAGTTTGTCTCAGAATCACATGATACTATGGTCTTATTATGCACCCTAGCCCTACTTTCATCATTGGTAGGTCACCTTGAAGCCAACAATCGACACTTCATCATTGGTCGTTGACTGGGTGGTTTCCCTTATGTTCAACGGTAAGACATCTAGTCACAATTTGGGATTCATGCAGTGTCTTGGTTTCCATTATCCTTATTGGTGGTTTCCTCTCCTTTGTAAGCAATTTTCATCATTGGTTGCTATTCAGAGGGTCCTTTTCATATACCACTTGCACTTGGTACATTCGAAAGATGCATAGAGTCGTTGGTTCATGAACATGTTCTTCGCCTGATCTCCACCAAATCATGAAGCTCCTTCTTTGTTCCTCATGATGACCAATGAGAGATGCCTTAATTCTCTCCTTTCAGTAGGTCTTTTTCCATCGATTTCAGCTCATTTATTCTAGATATGGGACCTATAGTTTTGTGAGTTCCTTGAGGCTTGCAGTCATTAGTGGCGGGCTCTCTCACCATTGACATATGGGAATACATCAATGTCCCCTGATCAATGGATTTCTCAAGACACCAACTCTTTTATTTGCACTTGTAGAAATGTACTCGGTGCTTTGATACCTACTTTAATTATTGGCAGGATGTCTCATGTTTGTTAACGATATACCTCAATGACTGGTAATCAAATGATGTCTCGTCATGTTCGACCTCAACTCCATTTTTCACATGATGTAGACTTGCACCTTGGCGGATTGTGTAGAAGACTTGAAGACATCACTATGTGGTCGAAACTTTTCGGAGTTGTTGTTTCCTTTTCATTGGACCAACAACTATTTGACTTCATTGATCACGGGAGATCAATTTGTACTCCATGGTATACAGATATCTTTAGATTGATTTTGAGACTGGTTTCACTGGGCCTTGTTCATGACTATTACACCTTTTTGCATGCAACCACATTTGTATTTGCCTATTCATGGCCATGAGCACTTGTTTGGTATATTTTCCACGTGGATTTGCATTGTATTATTGGCATCCATGTATGAAAAGTCAGTACATAATTGAGTTCGTCCAGTTGATTCTCTACCACTCCACTTCTGAGTTATTTATAATGTATTTCGGCCATCGTAGATACTCCTCTGATCTCATACATTAGGGGGCATTTGTTATAGCAAGATTTTCCTCAACATAGCTATATTGCACAGAGGGGATTTTTCCATTTCCCTATGCAGACTTCTCATCCCTTTTTTGATGAATCCAGAGCCAAAAATATACATTTTTCTACATATATGCTCCCTATCAATTATGCAAGATGCGTATACACTTGCTGCTCCACTACAACTCACGTACATCAGGGTTTGTGCCAGAAAATAAAAAAATGAGGTCAGGTTTCCATGTCACGTTATAAGATCTCTGATCCTTGACCTTCCACATACTGGAAACGTTCTGAATTGACCCTTCAGTTGCATTCTGAAGGCTATAAAAGAAAATTTTCGAGTTATGGAAAAGAGGAGAAAGTATTCAAATTTGAGAGAAAAGTTACTCTTGAGAAATTACTTCATATTGAGTTTGCATCCCTTTGTCCCTCAAGTCTGAAAACAATGATCAACCCCTAATATCTTTCCCTAATGTTGAGAGAACCTCATTGACTCTCTCTTATGAGCTTGCCTTTGGTGGAGGATTGAAGTGGTGGAGGCCTAGTTGGAAGGAATTTGGTTTATTGGTTTCAAACCATGATGACATGGAAGTCTGTAATGTTGTCACTTCTGCTGATCAATTATTGATAGAAATACTCCTTTCTCATCCTATTGGTAACTTGCAAATATATGATTATTATCCATGGGCATGTTTGTAATGTTTATTAATGAATTATTCTATCTGATGTGCTAACCCCTTTTATATTATCACTTTGTACTTGCTCTACTTGTTTGTTGAGAACTTCTTCCAGGTATAAAGCTTCGGGACAAAGTGCTCAATGGTGGAACATCATCAAACGATTGGATCGAGGTAGTCATATTTCTTATTTTGCACATTAGTTCATATAACATATATTGGAATTGAGTTGATTTCTGCAGTCATACCTGTTTGTTGTGGTTTACCCTTGTCCATAGAGAGTTTTTCCCTCGTAACAAAGATCGAGTCATAAACGACAGGTCAGGCTGGTATTCTTAAACAATTTCTTGAGTGGAGGTCCAAAGTGATTCCATAGTCAACACGGGGAGAGAAGATCTACTCTTTGTAATGGAAAAACCCCCAAGGCCATGGTGTATTCAGGACGAACCATGACTTGTTTGTGGTCGGGAACAAATCCATGACAGGGTCCATAACTTAAAAGTAGGGCTCTAGTCTGGCCTGGAAAAGGTTATTTAATGCATGCAGGGTATAGCCCTCGTGATCTTCGGTCAAAAATCACATCACAGAGGTGAAGACAGGGATGAGGAATATTAGGAACCTTATTTCATGACCCCTGGTGGTGTAAACAACCAATGTTGAAGTGAACAAAACATATTGAAGCAGAAAACCTTAGAACATTAAACCCATGAAAGTCAGAGATTGGATTAGTGGCAGGGCATGAAGATAGCTATCCGCCCAAGACTAAACAAAAACTCTCCAACCAAATAGCAGTGATAACAAATAAGTATCATCCAGGAAGACCAATAACCTCGACGAACTCAAAAAGTTACAGGAAGAAACATTCACTCTTCATTTCTTGAACCAAAATTTCACACAATTGCAACACTTAGGAAAACAAAAACCCATACACCTAAGCCAGTAATCATTTCATGACCAGAGAAAAATACCAAATGGCCAAAAAAATACATACCTGTAATCGAATTCCTTAAAACGAGAGATAGTCGAGCAGTTCCTCCCTGCTGAAATTTCATATCATAACCACAACAGCAAGATCAAACAATAGCCTGACTAGGGTGGTGGCCAATGGGAAGAGTAAAGGTGACGTGCAATAAATGCACGTCGCCTCCACCCATATCTCATTAACTCAATAGTACATGCCAACAAATTCTCCATTAACATGATTATTAAAACATGTATCGAAACCATCACCACATTAAAGTGAGTAGCACGATCACCATATCCCATTTCACATCACATAAGTCAAACAAAATCGCATAACCATCAACGTTCACTACCTTATCAAATGAGCCACCAATGTTCAATCTATCCAAATATACCATATGTGGATCGACCACATAATTCAATTAACCATTGTATGACCATTGGCACTATCACCTTTCCAAGTGCACCACCAAGCTTCCACACCATATGCATATTAAACATGTAATTCAATCACAATTTCATAACCATTTACTTGCTAGATAGGCTTAACAATAATCATCAAGTGTTTTCATGCATGTAATATAGTTAGGATAGATTTTAAATCTTCCCCTTGCAATTGTTTCTCATCTCTTTTAAGTTATTCATATGTGATATTGCAGAACTAGGTCCCCTTCCCTTGCATTTGTTCTAGTATTTTGTCTCTCTAAAAACTTCCCTTCATGTAATTTTACTAACAAGTTTGTTATGCAGGTGCGATAAGAAAATACAAAAATGACATCAATGAATATCATAGGATGTAGTAACATAAGGAATCAACCCTTCATAAGCTCAATTTATAACCAATAACCACAAGATATTCATTAACCATGTGAGTTGTGTCGCACATCATCTCAACATCATAAAATGAACATATCTTCTCTCTAATAATTCAAGGGGGTCCCACCTACTAGTATTATTTAGTTTTATAATAATGGCTTCAACAATGCTATGTGAAAAACTTCATTTACAATTTCAATTGTCAACAAGTAGTTTTCAATGGAATAAAATGGGCAGCTTTCGTAAGCTTATCCATCACCACCATGATGGAATCATGTTTCTTGCTTGTTCTAGGCAATCCTGTGATGAAATCCATTGTCACCAATTCCCACTTCCACTCAGGAATGGCTAAAGGTTGTAGCAACCCTGTTGGGTGCCTATGTTCATCTTTGACATTCTGACACTCCATACATCTGGCAATGTATTCTGCAATTTCCTTCTTCATACCTGGCCAAAAGTAATGTCTCTTGACTGCTGCCACTGTTTTCTTATATCCAGGGTGTCCAACATAAGGAACATTATGCATTTCCTTCAATATTATAATTCTCAATTTCTAGAAATTAGGTACATAAATTCTATTTTTGTACAAGAGTGTTCCATCAACTTCCAATTTATAATCTTCAACTTTCTGCTGCATTTTACCTTGCTGCAATTTTGTTACCAATTCCATGTACTGCAAATTTGATTTTGCAAACTCCACAATTCTTTCTTTCAAATCTAATTGGTACATGCTAATGGTTGTATCATGTAACTCATGCACTCTCTTGTTGAGTGCATCTACTACTTTGTTCTCCTTTCCTTTGATATGCTTGATATCAAATTCATACTTACAAAGGAATTCCAACCATCTACTCTTCCTAGCATTCAAGGTTGGATGATCAAACAAATACTTCATATCGTTATGGTCTGTCCTCAGTTCAAACCTCCTTCCCATGAGGTATTTCCTCCATTTATTTAGGGCGTGCACTATGTCTTCCAAATCCAAATCATGAGTTGCATAGTTCTTTTCATGTTCCTTCATCTTTTTGGATTCATAACATAGCACAAATCCATTATGACTGAGGCCTTCCCCCAATCCTTCTTTGCATGCATCTGTACACACTACAAAATCTTCATTCAGATCTACAATCCTTAGGATTGGAGCATTGGTTAACAACTGCTTCAAATGATGGAAGCTCTTTTCACACTCTTATGTCCACTGAAATTTTACCCCCTTCCTTTGCAATGAAGTGATTGGGTGAGAAATTTTCGAAAACCCTGCAATGAATCTCCTGTAATATCCAGCTAGACCCATAAAGGATCTGAATTCTATCACATTCTTAGGTGTTGAACATCCTCTAATGGCCTCTATCTTCTCAAGGTCCACTGCTATACCTTCCTCTAAAATGATATGTCCCAAATAATGAATATGATTTTGATAAACTGATCACTTGCTCAATTTGGCATACAATTGATGATCTCTTATCACTTGCAACACCATCCTAAGATGATGTTCATTATCTTCCTTTGACTTGGAATACACTAGGATGTCATCTAAAAATACTATGACAAACTTGTCTAGATATTCTCTGAATACACCATTCATTAGGCACATGAAAACAACGGGTGCATTTGATAACCCAAATGGAACCACTTTGAATTCATAATGACCATACCTTGTTCTGAAAGAGGTCTTGTTGATGTCTTCATACTTTATCCTTACTTGATGGTACCTTGACCTGAGATCTATTTTTGAAAATATCTTGGCATCCTTCAACTGATCAAAGCAATCATCGATCCTTGGAAAGGGATACTTGTTCTTTATAGTGACTTTATTCAACTATCTGAAATCGATGCACAATCTCAATGTCCCATATTTCTTCTTGATGAACAAGACCGGAGCACCCCAAGGTGACACACTTGGGTGTATATAACCCTTCTTAAGAATTTATTCAAGCTTCATTTGCAACTCCTTCAGCTCTAGTGTACTCATTCTGTAAGGATTTTTTGACATTGGAGTTGCTCCAAGCATCAGGTTTATAGAGAAATCAATATCTCTCTTTGGAGGTATTCCTGGTACCTCCTTGAATACATCTTCAAAATCTTCCAGGACTGCATGGTCTTCAATATTTGGTGCCTTACCCTTAGGTGCTTCCTCCATATGGGATGAAAACATTTGGTGGCCCTTCCTCTAGCACTTTTTCAGCTGCATTGTTGAGATTTATCTCATAGTCACTACCCTTGGGATTCCCTGCACTTTCCTTGGGTTTCCTTTCTCATCCAGGAAAGTGAATTCCTTTTTACAACATTCTAAGATGGCATGGTGCTGGTCCAACCAATCCATCCCAATTAGACAATCATAGGAACCTAAAGGTAAGATGTTCAATTCAGCCCTTGTGCTCAGTCCATTCATGTACACTGGATAAGGCTTAACCAACTCAACAACCTTTCTCTTGGATCTTGTATCCAGATTYACTAACCAATATTTTCCATGCTTGCTTCTTGGAAAATGCAAACTTTTCACCATTCTAGGATCTATATAAATATGACTAGCTCYTGAATCAATTAAAATAGTAATGGTTTGGTTTTTGATCATACCTTCTATTTCAATCATATGTGACTSATATTATGCTTGCTTGTTGTCCAAGGTTGCGTAGATCCTTGGTACACTTCTGCCCATGTCCTCCACTATTTTTGCTTGCTGAACATTGTGGACAACTCTCACTTTGTAATTTTTGTGGGGGMAATCTCTGTACCTATGATTTCCTTTACAACCCCAACATTCCATACGTGGCTATATTGGCATTTTCCCACCTACTTTAGCCTTTCTGGGATCTCTAAAACCTTGTTGTCCTTGAAGGCTATTTCTGAAAAAATATGGCTTAGTTCCCTCCTTCCTTTGATCCATCTTGATTTTTTTCTTGTCTTCCCAAGCTTTTTGGAAAGTTGGCTTTCCTTTATGCTGATCATATAGGAATTTTTCTCTCCTTATGTTTTCTTCCATAGTTTTAGGATCATCATATTGGATCTTGTCACTAATGAAAGTTGGCAATCCACTCAAATATCTTTGGATTTTGACAATCTCATCTTTGATGAAAGGAACATACTCCCATAGCTCTAGGAATATTCTTTCATACTCATCTATTGTCATGCTTCCCAGCTTGAGTTCAAAGAACTCTTTCATCTTTCTGTCATAGTATCTCTTAGTCAAGTATTTATTTTCGAAATACTTCTTGAATTACCCCCAAGCAACATTTTTCTCTTTAATGTGTTTCATCTACACAAGTTGGTCCCACCACATGGATTCCTTTCCTTTTAGTTGATACATTGAAAATCTCTCTTCAGCATGAGAGGAGTAATTTTGCAGTTGGAAATATTACCTCATGCCAAGCAGCCATGTCACATCATCTTCCTCCTTCTTGTGCTCTCCATCAAACATAGGAGGTTTATTCTTGTTCATTTCACCCTTCAGTTCATCCACTCCAGATCTCCTATGCTTTCTGGTATGAGATGGGCTTGAACTACTGTGTTCCCTCCTCTTGGAGTGCCCTTGGGAGTGATGATGGTGTCTTCCAACAATCCTCGATTTCCTCCTATCTTCAGGAAACCCGTGACTTCCTGATTTAATAGAGTCACTCTCCTTATCCAATTTATTTTCTATCCTTTCCAGGCTCTGTATAAACTTTATGTTGAATTCTCCCTGTTGTTCCCTAGATTTCATGATTTTTCTATTATCTTCTCAACGATTTTGGACATATTTCTGCAATCTTTCAATGATTTTCATCATGTCCAAGTTCTCATATCTTTCCTCTCTGTGACCATGAGAGTTTGATCCTTCCTTATTCAACTAATCATTTATTCCTCTAACTTTGTATTCCAAACTGTAAGCCTCTTGTGCATCCACCATTTCTCTGCACTCTGTGCTAATCCTTATCTGATTTAGTTGTTTGTTTAACTCTGAAAAAACAATGTGCAATCAACTAAAATTTGTCAGGCCATCAATCCTTAACAAATTCCATAGTATTCATAACCCAATCTGATTCAAAGAAAACTTTCAGATTTTATTATGTGGTTCTTGATCAATCAAGAATCCCTACAGATCTTTTATTTCTAAGCTCTGCTCTATTTTGCAAAAAATTTGGTCACTAGCCCCTTTCTCTTATCCCCCAACCCATGCAACCATGGGTTGTGGCCAAGTGCTAGGTGAATAGGCGCTTATTCAGGACTTCTGGCCTCCATCTTCATAAGTTCCTAACCCAATTCCTTGTAAATCCTTGGAGTGCCGAATGGGAGAACTCGCGAAGTGTGGGGAGTGGATCTATGGTCCAATGTTCATCAGCAACCAATGACTGAGATGCGATATAACCCTCAGCAAGAGGATATGACTATTTTCATATATTGGTTAATATTCACGCAAGTCTCATCGGATGTGATCATCAGTGCTCATATCGATGGCTCGTAATAAATTTTGCACCCCCCCTTTCCTTTTTGCATTTAACGGTGGGGGTCCCTCCACTGCATAATATAGCATAATTATTTCTAAGAGTTCAGTCTCCAGACTATGGCATCTGGTGCCACACGTCCTCTGGGCCCCAAGGTTTCAATGTTCAAAGACTAACATGTCACATCAATCTTTACCCCTTCCAAATTACAAGGGAATGCATCGATGGTTTTGGAGTAACCCTCCTATCGCTTTGTAATTCCTCAGACACTGAGATGTAACCCCTAGGTAAAACCATGGTTTGGATTATGGGGCCGCCTTGGGGAATTTACTCCCGTGCAACTTGGGTCCTCACAATGCCTCTTATTGGTCGATCTTGATGTATCGTAATCAACGCTAGTGTGGGCCCACCGTATATTGACCTTTAACTATGTTATGTAACCACAGGGCCCCACTATACATGTGCAAACAGAGTGCCACATGGCAGAATACTAGCGGATTACATGTGGCCCAATCAAATGGGTGACACATGTCACGTTCCAAATGGAATTTCAATCTTCCATTGGTTCGAAACCCACTAACATGTGGCACAAAACCCATGTGTCCATGTTAAGATAATTAAAGTCATCATGAATCACTACTTCATCTCTTAGAGCCCTTGGAGCTTCAGGCTTCGAGAGTTCTCGACCCAACATACACTAATTTTCCCGAACGCTGAAATCTTGAACAAGACAATCTGCTGACATGTGTCCCTCTTGATGGATGGTCTGGATTGGGTACATACTTCTGAGCTTCGGGCCTTTGGCCTCTTCTTCTCTATAAAACATAACTTCACCGAAGTCTCAAATTCTGAAGGACTTGCAGGTTAACCCTCCTGCACTTTTCTCCATATTTGACGGTCATGAATTTTCATGCTTCTCTTAAACATATCCTACGACCCACATTACCCTGCGGCCCAATACCACGTCTGTCATGGTTTTATAATACCGCTACACCTCTTGAGCTTCATAACAGACCAAGGTAACCTCTTGGCACTCAAGAATGTTCCGAGGTTCGAAATTTGTTCCTTTTGACACAATTTCCACCTGAAACCTTGGTTCCAATGACCACTTATCTGGCCCATTCTAGCTCAATGCTTGAACCTTGGCTCTGATACTATTTTGTAACGTCCCCAACCCCTAATCAGTCGAGCAACGCTACTACTCGGACACTTCACTTAGCTCTAATACCATTTTGTGGTATCCCCGAAACATACACACACATACACACACACACATGTAATGCATTTCTAATGAATTTAAAACAAATAACATAGAATTACTGCTGCCATAGAGACTCATGTGGAATTGACAGTAATTCATAGATGCAACGAAACAAATGATAACATTGCAAGAATCACATACATGCATAGCAGACAACATATATTATAATACACAGATCCATGCGAAAAATAACAATAAGCCCATACATAAAACATATACAGGCCATACTCATCAATATAAACATAAACAATACCCAACATGTAACAAACATAGAAGTGGTACTTATGTTTTTATGGAGGACCACCAACTGCGTGTAGACCTTCCAAAAACCTCCCAGCCTTATACCATGTTTCTCATCACTCTTAACAATGGGTCACCCCTGAGTTAGGACTAAACTCCATGGGGCAAGGGATTCCTAGGCTAGGCAAGGTCAATAGGAAAGTCACACAGTTAAGAGGAAGGATTCTCTCCTAGGAGCCACTTAAGCTCACTACTCACAGACTCTCATTCCCCACATACATGTCCCACCCCAGGAGTATACACCTTCACTATCACATAGTCCATCGGCTGCTCCACCTCCCTTCCAAGGCTTCAACAATAGGCCAAACCGGAATTCTCAGAGCTTTGCAGTAGCTATTGGACTCCCTTGAGGAGAAATCACTTCCTCAACACACTCTCTCACCTGGAGAGAGTTTCTCACATACCTAAAAATCTTCTTCTTCAATCCACAACAACCTCTCTCACCTGGAGAGAGAATTACTCACAGGCTTGACAACCTACCCCTTTAACCACGGGCTTGACAACCTGCCTCTTCAAACCAGAATAGAAAATTTAGGTAAGGAAAGGGATTTCTTATTAAATTACGGAGGTGCACAATGGCCATGGGTTCAACAATGGAAAAATCGGTTGGTTGCGTGCTTTCTTAGTGCATGAGTGAACTCGTGAGGAGAGATGGGGCAGAATGGTCTAGCATAGCCAATATGGTGACAGCGTGAGAGCCAAAAATATCTGTGCGTGAACCTCTACGTGATTTCTTTTGTGAGTGAGTGAGTGCCCCCCCCCTTAAAACTGCATTTTTTTAAGCTGACACATGTCTCTTATGAAGCATGTTCCTTTGCATTTGGAAGTCATTTCCTCTTCCTAAAGGAACTTAGGATAAAAACATATCCTTCTAGTTAGCTTTTGGAATAATAATAAATTATTATTCTCTTAGAATTAAGCCCTTAGGATTAGCCCCTCTTTCCAACCTTTCAGCCCACTCTCCTTTACCCATCCTAGTGGAGCTTAGTCCCCCATACTCTTTCTTTGTGTTTGATCTACACGAAGCGATGTTTTTATATTAATAATATGAATATTTACATGTACAAATTAATAGGATCCTAGCCTTTAACACCTCGTCTCTCCAGCCTAATAAACACATAAGCCCATAGCTTATAATTTCTTGGCTCACTGGCCTAAAAAACATGCTACAATTCATAAATAAAATCCATGCTTATCCTTGGGGATATTACAGGGTTCCTGGTTCAAGTGGGAGCAATGACAGAAGATGGAAAGTTTAGGGTCGAGAAATTTAATGGCCAAAACTACCAGTTATGGAAGATGATTATGGAAGATTATTTATATTAGACAGATCTATTCCTACCATTAGGAGGAATAGAAAATAAGAGGATGGCCATGAAGGACAAAGAATGGGAGATTCTTGACAGAAAGGCTCTAGGAATGATATGGTTGAGCCTAGAAGTGTCGATTTATTTCAATATTTAGAAAGAAAAGACAACAAAGGAGATGATGGACGCATTGGATAAAATGTATGAAAAACCCTCAACTTCTAATAAGGTATTTATAATGAAGATATTATTTAATATGAAGATGTTAGAAGGTGGTTCTGTTGCAGATCATTTAAATGAATTTAATACACTTATTAATCAACTAAGTTCTCAAAAAGTGGACTTTGATGATGAGGTTAGGGATCTTCCAATCTTATGCTCATTTCCAGAAAGATGGAATGACTTTGTCATGGTTGTAAGTAACTTTGTCTCTTGTTCAAATACTTTAAAATTTGATGATTTTGTTTGTGTTATCCTTAGTGAGGAAATGCGACAGAAAAGCATAGGTGAGACATCAGGTAATGCATTAAACATGGAGACCAGGGGAAGACAAAAGGCTAGAGGAAATGGATCAGGGAACGGTGGGAATTATAGGAAGGGAATATACAAATCAAGACTCGGAAAGATAGAGTGTTGGAAGTGTGGGAAGAAAGGGCATCTGAAGAAAGACTACAAAGCTCCAAAGAAACAAAGAGATGGGCAGCAAGAGAAAAATCAAGAAGCAAATGTAACATGTGATGTGTTACAAGATGCTTTGATTTTTTCTGTAGATAATATTTCTAAGTCTTGGGTAGTAGATTTAGGGGCTTCATTTCATGCCACACCCCATAGGAAACATTTTCTAGAATATGTTCAAGGTGATTTTGGATAGGTTCATTTGGGTGATGATGGATAATGAAAAAATGTTCGAATGGGAAAGGTAAAAATAAATAAAAGGAATGGAAACCAATGGTTGTTGAAAGAGGTAAGACATGTTACAGATCTAAGGAAAAATATAATTTCAACATGGAAGCTGGAAAGTGAAGATTGTATATCCATATTTACAGATAAGGTGTGGAAGGTCACCAAAGGATCACTAGTGATAGAAAAAGGAGAGAAGGTAGGTACATTGTATTTATGTACTGGTAATGTTGGCTCTTCTATCTCTTTAGCTTCTATATGAGTGTATACAACATTGTGGAATCATAGGTTTGGACACATGAGTGAGAAGGGGATGGAGATACTTCACAAAATAATTTTTTTTCTAGATCTTAAACGAATTGATTTGGATTTTTGTGAGCATTGTGTTTATGGAAAATAGAAGAGAGTCGGATTTATTAGAGTCAGAAAAGAAAAGAAGAGTGAAAGGTTAGAGCTTGTGCATACAAATGTATGGGGACCATATCATGTATCATATATTGGTGGATCTCGTTATTATGTTACTTTTATTGATTATGCAACTAGAAAAACTTGGGTTTATTGCATTTGACAAAAATATGATGTTTTTGATACTTTTAAGAAATGGAAATCTTTGGTTGAGAATGAGACAGGAAAAAAGTCTAAGTGTCTTAGATCAGACAATGGAGGTGAATATTGCAGAAACAAGTTTGATGATTACTTTTCATACCATGGGATTTGTAGAGAGAAGATAGTTCCAAGAACACCACAAGAAAATGGTGTGTCACAAAGGATAAACATGACAATCATGGAGTGTGCAAGGAGTATGAGGTTGCATGCTAGTTTTCCCTTACATTTTTGGGCAAATGTTGTAGATATTGTTGTTTACTTAATAAACAGAGGACCTTGAAGCTCTTTGGATGGTAGAATTCTAGAGGAGGCATGGACAGGTAAAAAGGTAAACTATTCTTTTTTGAAGAGTTTTGGTTGTGAATCATTTGTCCATATTGATAAAGAAAATAGAACAAAGCTTGAGGAAAAATCCAATAAGTGTACCTTTATTAGATATGGTATTAATGATTTTGGGTAACGCTTATGGGATTATGAAAATAACAAAATCATTAGGAATATAGATGTCATATTAAATGAGAAGGTCATGTACAAATATCAATTGTAGGGAAATAAATAGGAAAAATAAAAACTAGAATTCACTGTGCTTGATGAGATCACTGGAAATTTTTTTTCAAAGGTACTAGAAAATCAAAATGTACAACAACATGATCAACAAGTACCTCAAACTCCTACAAGTGTTGTTAGAATATCTATCAGGTTAAGTAGACCCCCTGAACGATACTCTCCTTCATTGTATTATTTATTGTTGATTGATTCTAGTGAACCAAAATGTTATGAAGAGGCAATGTAGGTAGACACCAAAAAGAAGTGGGACCAAGGCATGAAAGAGTAAATGGATTCCATGGTAAAAAACAGAATTGGGACTTGGTTTAGTTTCCTGCAGGAAAAAGATCATTGTAGAATAAATGGGTTTACAATTTGAAGAAAGAAAATGGATAAAAGAAGCGATACAAGGCTAAACTTGTTGTAAAGGGGTTTGCAAAAAAGAAAGGTATACATTTTGATAAAATATTTTCTCTTGTTGTTAAAATGACTTCAATTATGACTATTTTGAGTCTTTTGGCAGTAGAAGATTTGCATCTTGAATAGTTAGATGTAGAAACATCTTTTCTCCATGGGGATTTGGAGGAAGAGATGTATATGTAGCAGCCATAGGGGTATGAGTTCAACATAAAGGAGAATTTGGTATGCACGTTGAAGAAGAGCTTGTATGGCCTAAAGCAAGCTCCAAGGTAGTGGTATTTGAAGTTTGACAGGTTTATCACAGAACAAGGTTATAGTAGATGTCATTATGATCATTGTGTTTATTTTAAAAGGATAGAAAATGGAGGCTATATTATCTTTCTATTCTATGTAGATGACATGCTTGTTGCAGGGTCTAATATGCAGTATATAAATGTGCTCAAGAAGAAATTAAATAATTCATTTGCAATGAAGGATTTTTGTGCTGCAAATAAAATCCTTGGTATGAGAATAACAAGAGACAAGAAAAATCACAAATTGGCATTGTCTCATGGTGCGTACATAGAGAAGGTGTTGGAGAGGTTTAGAATGTAGAATGCAAAACCAGTTAGTACACCTTTGGCTAGCCATTTTAAATAAACTATGGAAATGTGTCCCAAGACACAGGAGGAGATAGAATACATGTCCAGGGTCCCTTATTCATCAACAATTGGCATCTTAATGTACGTGATTGTTTTCACAAGACTAGATATTGCACATGCAGTGGGAGTTGTGAGAAGGTATATGAAAAATCCAAGTAAAGAACATTGAGAGACATTAAAGTGGATTCTCAGGAATTTGAGAGGTATTTCTACTCATGCATTATGTTTTGGAGGTTCAAACACTATTCTACAGGGATTTGTTGATTCATATAGGGTAGGTGATAAAGATAGCAGGAGAACTACAGGGTATGTTTTTACTATAGGTGGAACAAAAGTAGGTAGGATTTCGAAACTGCAAAAGCTTTTTTCACTTTCAACAACAAAGGTAGAGTATGTTGTTTCTATAGAGGCTAGTAAAGAGATGATTTGGTTACAGAGGTTTATGGAAGAATTGGGAAAGAAGAAGAAGAATAGAAGGTTGTATTGTGATAGTGAGAGTGCCATTCATCTTGCAAAGAACTCAGCCTTCCATTAGAATACTAAACATATATAACTCAGATACCATTTCATATGATCCATCTTGGAAGATGGATATTTGAAGTTGGAAAAGATACACACTATCCAAAATCCTGCAGACATGTTAACTAAGGGAGTAACTAGGGAGAAACTGAGTTCCTTCTCAGTTTCAGTTGGTCTTCAAGCATGAAGGTGAAGATGAGAAATATGTCAGGTCCAAGAAGGTTCATAGTCCAGCAGATACAACAACGGTGGATTTGTTGAGATCGGTCTCCAAGTGGGAGATTATTGGTTGTGGAGCCTGATTATCTTCATGATTCAGAGGTCTTTGTTTTCAACTGTGATTATACCCCATGAAAAATTTACACCTCGGAAGAATGTACACTCCTACATGTGGGAGAGTGTAGAGGGGGATTACCCCCGCTACAGGGTTCGGGGGAAAGCGGGCCCTCGGTGGGGTTTCATGGGACAACATTTCCCAATGGGGGTTCAGGGACCTCGGTTCAGTTGCCTATAGGAAAAAAATATCATTGCAGAATAAATGGGTTTACAAGTTAAAAGAAAAATCTCCTTGTAAAACTATATTGTAATTTCATTGTAAATCTGGACTGTTCATTATAAGGTCGAAGATCTAATGGTAGAAGTTATGTTAGTTTTTTTTCCCTATAAGGAAACCCTCTTTTATGAGGGAAATGTATTGTGTCTATGTTTCATTGTGAATATTGTATTCTGAGTGAGGAGACAATGAGGGAAATAAGAAGTTACAGTAGGTGTGTTATAGGTTGTATGCCTTCATTTGTTGGATAATAATAAAGGAGGAACCTGGAAATTTCTCTGGTGGACATAGCCCACACTGGGTGAACCACGTATATCCGTGTCTCTATTGTATTGCGTATCTTCTGTGTTTTATTTTATTTCTTCGCGATCTTGTTTTTCTAACAACTACCATGATGGAATCATGTTGTCTTACAATCCTAGGTAGTTTAGTAATGAAATCAATGCTAACAACTTCTCATTTCCACTCAAGAATATGCAATGGTTGTAGAAATCTAGTTGGATGTCTATTCTCAATATTTACCTTTTGACATTATAAACATCTAGTTATATGATAAACCACCTCTAGTTTTTTCATTCTTGGAGAAAAGGGTTGGCCCTTCACAACTGCAATTGTTTTTTGATATATTGGGTTTCTAGCATAAGGCACATTGTGCATTTCTCTCAACACTATGTTTTTCAGTGCTTGATATTTAGGCACATGTACTTTTCCCTTGTACATGAGGAATCCATCCTCTTTCAACTCATAATATTTATTTCTGGTTGTAAATTACCTTGTTGTAATAATTCCTTTACTTGTAAATAATGTTGATTTGAATTTGCAACTTCTAAAATTTTGTCTTTTAAATCAGACTTGTACATGATAATGATTGTAGCATGCATCTCATGCAGTGTCTTGTTGAGTGCATTACACAGCTTATTTAAGATTCATTTGATATTATTTATATTGAATCCATATTCACTAAGAATTCCAGTCATCTAACTTGTTTGGAATTCAATGTTGGTTGTCCAAACAAATATTTTATACCACTATGGTCTATCCTTACCTTAAATCTTTTTCCCATGAGATAATTCCTCCACATATTTGAGGGGTGAATTATAGCTTCCAACTTTGAATCATGTGTGGCATAGTTCCTCTCATGTTATTTCAACTTTTTGGACTCATAACATACTACCTAAGATGTGAGTGGACTGTTATTTAGAAAATATCACGGGTGGACAATAAGATCTAACTAGGATTGTGCTACTAATCCTAGATAGAAAGTGGGATAGAAATATATGGCTTTCCTTTAGACTCAAGCAATTTAATTCACAATTAAACTAAGAAACGATGGAATGACATACCTTTTTTTGAAAATCGTCCATAATGGTATCAAAGGACCTATAGTTCTTAGGGCCTGAATTAAGATATGGTAGTTTTCCATAGCATCACATTTTAACATAATGGGAAAATAGGAGATTGTTACTCATCCAAATCCTAACTCCATGATATTTGGAGCCTATTTGTCATCTTGTGCTCCTATCTGAGTGCATAAATTATCCACCTATGTATCTTCCTTTTCAATCTACCGTACAATCCCTGCATTTGTGTTGAGATTAATTTTTCTAGTACAGAGAAACCCTAAAATTCCTTAGGAAACCCTAATATGTTTTTTCAGTCCCTGGAATACCATTAGCATTCTTTTTCGGTCTGTTGGGCATTACTTTTCTATTTCGGGAATTTCAACTAGTAATCGGATGAGCATTTTGGTCATTCCCTCTAAGATTCTAGGAACCATGGCTTAGTCGTCAACTGTTGTTTGCAGGAGAATATTGTTGATTGAACTACATAGGCACTGAATCGACGGGAATCCTTGCATGCCACATTGCATCCTATTAGTTCGAGAAAATAAAATATTAGGTATGAACGAAATTTGATGATTTTGGTGTGCGGAAATAAAGGAGTTGTTGGGTTTCCTCCCAAAGGAAATTGTTAAAGGTTACATCATGTAGTACATCATACAATCAATTCTTTAATTCTTTGCGCGCTCTTTAATTTTAAAAAATTAGAAAATAACAATGAATTATGTGTGTAATAAATTTCATAGACGGTTGTTTTGCAAGGGATGAAACCACATTTTCTAATACCTGACCTACTGGGAAAAAAATTGCTCTTTCGTTGTGCAAATATATACTATCCAAACATCATCCAAGAGTATTATTTGGATGATAAATTTTCCACTGTCTTTGACAGTTTTCTTCCCATCTCCATTGTTTTCTAGCACAATGGAATTATTTCTATAGAAAGT